>VWPV01002460.1:0-13385 GCA_013389885.1 Geococcyx californianus | reverse complement strand
CCAAACTATTCCATGATTCTGTCTATAAAATGGTTGCTACATAAGTTAATGAGTAACTAGTCTTCCCGTTCTCTGTAGAGCAAGTGAAGAAATCATGCTTGTTTTTAGAAGATAATACTTGGGTTGGATGTTAAAGCAAAACATTTGGCTTTTCGGCTGGCGGAACACTGAAGCTGACTGCCCACAAAGATGTGAAATCTTTTTTATTGAAAAAGTGAATGGCTAGACAAATATCTGTGGATGATGGTCTGGTCTGTCAAAGGTCTTTACAGGTGTGCATGTAAATGGTTCTGAGTGCACTAACGTGATGGAAGTAGAAATTTTAATTGGAGAAAACTGCTTTGGAATCTACAGAAGTTTGCTTGAGCTTGGATTTTTCTGGAGCTTTAGTAGGAAAGCACCATGATGTATCCTTCTTGGTGTCCTTTTCAGTGTGTTGCGGAAGAGCCATGTGTGTGCTTAATGAAGGGTTTGCTTTCAGGTATGCACCTTTTAAGGTCTTCCACTGTTTTGATTGTAAAAGGTAGACTGTTGAGCCACTTAAATCTGTTTCACTCTGTTCATAAACTGTATGTTTGTTAAAATATCTTGAATGGCTGCTACTTCACAGCGATGTTCACTGGAAAAGAGCAGACTTCTCTGTGGAAAATGCTGAGAGAAAAAGAGCTCCAGGAGAGAGAAAAAAAACTTAGCTGCCTTCTTGTCATGATCAAAGGGTGTGCATACCATATAGTGGAAAGTGGCAGAATGAAAGTGTGATGTCGATCATGTCATTAAGAAATTAGCATAGTTGTGAATAAGGGAATGTTAGCCTACTAATGATCTTTTGGAATAACTGAATTGGACAATTAGAGAGATTTCCAGCCAATCTTTCTATAGATGCTGTGTCTTTCCATTTTTCAGCATGTGTCCACAAGAAGGGCATCTAGACAGAATGCTTGTTTTTACATAGCCTGGAAAAAAAAAAAAGAGGAAAAACAATTCTCATTCTGTTATCTTCTTGGGCTAAGAAAATGTTCTTTTATTGGCTGACTTAAATTACTTTAACATTAAGCATTTTGGACAAGACACACAGTACTTCTTTGCTAGGAAAATGTCTAAAATTACTACTTGAGTGAACTGGCCTGTTATTGTATTATTTTTCCTTAGTACTTCTATCTAGTTTCAGCTTTTAAAACTCTTAGGCTATTGGGAAGCTTCAGCAAAGCAATATGGAATGTATTGTCACTAAGTGGGTTAAACAGAAGTTCTGTAATGAAAAACTGACTTGATTAGTTCAACTCATTAGTTCAAAAATTAAGGATTTTTGTTCTTTCGTATCACTAACGCACAATTTGTGGCTGACTTATTTGCCAGCAGTGGTTTGGAGTTGGAATCTGGATTTTGAGTTGCTTTGCCTGTTAGATATAAAGAAAACAGCTCAGTTTAAGACAGTTGGATACGTGGATGACGTTTCTTGATGTGGATTTTGAACCTCCAAAAGATATGCCTCAAACTATTGTGAACCAATGCAATACAAATCTCACCAGTGTTATTTAGGAGTTTGCTGTGTGTGCTGAAGCTTGTAAGAAATCTTAACACCATTTTCTTAAGGGATTCTGCATACTTTAAAGTCCTAGGAGTGTAATGAACTTTCTGAGATAATCTGAGTGTACGGTGTAATTTCTGTGACTTGCCTTATTTTTGATGGCAGGTTGCATACTCCTTGAGATTGGCCTTTTCATTAATCTGACAACAGCTGTTTCTAGGAGTGAAGATGTTGCTATCAGATTTGGAGTTTTCTGTTGTTTTTCTCTTGAAGTCAAAATAATAAAGGAGCGTGAAGGCTTGCTGGTGATGTTATTCAGGAGGTTTCTATGTGTATTTTTGGAGGTGGAGAGAACAGCGTTACTGTTTTCAGTATAAGCCTGAGAATTCATATGAACTTCTCTTGGTTGATTCTTTGTAACAAAACCAACAAAATAGCAGTTTGGACTAGTAAGTGATTTGAGTTCTGAAATTCACCAGTCCACAAAATACTCTCCAGTGCTTAATGGACGTAGTTTGAATTTTGGTGTTGGATGGCGGTTGGAGTAGATGATCTTTAAAGGTGCCTTCCAACCCAAACCATTCTGCGATTCTGTGCAAAATGCTTGGTTTTCAGGTAGCTGTGAACTAAGTATTTTAAATTCTTAGATGATTTAGAGTACTTGTGACATAGTGTTTTATTGAGGTTGTTATCAATAAATTTAAAGTTGTGTTCAGTAGCAACTAGAGTAAGTTTATAATCTGTTCTTGGTATTAACACTTGTGGCTTAGCAAATCTAGTAAAGAACAGCTATGTTTTTAAGATGCTATTGTAAATACCTGATGAATTTTAACACAGATAATGCAATATTTCAGTACAGGGACTAGGGAAGATTGATATGCTAGTGTCTAGTCATAGGAATGACTAAAAGTTTTAGTAGTTTGATTTTTTTTTTTTAAATTTTTTTAATAGTTTGGGGTTTTGAAAAAAATTTTCTGCATGGGCAAGAACTTTAAAACATCTTGTGAGGTTTTTTAATTGGATGACAATAGCATTGGTATATCTGAATTACATGAGTATACGTAATATCTGTAGGATTAGCTGTGTAGTGTTCAGCCTGCTTTTCTGAGGGGATGGCGTTTGCGCAAAGCTTTATCTGTGGCCTTTTGTGACGCTTGCTGTCATAGTTCCTTGGATTTTACTACAAATTGATGGTTTATGATAGTCAGGGCTGCAGTCTTGTGTATGAGAAAGTAACAAGAATACCTGGAAGCCTGTCTCAAGCCTGTGCTTGCAAAATGGGGGAAAAAAAATAAGCAAGGGCAAATAGGAAATGTTTAGTGCAGTCAGTGATTTATAGTACAGAATTTGGATTTCTTATGTCCAACAGTGTTTTTGGCTGTAGAGTTATTGCGTAGAAGATCTTGTCAGTGCCTTATATCACTTTTGTAGTAGGCAAGGTCTGGATCCTGTGGATACCAGCGTAGTTGTTTGCCATCTAGAAGAGGCACTGGAAGACCTTGAGATTTAGCAGAGCAAAATATGTCATCATGGATGTAAGCAAAGCAATAGAAGTCATTCTAATTCACTGACTCTTAAGCTCTTCATGCTTAATTTTTAAGCTTTAATATTTATTTGGCATAGTCCTCTTTTTTTTTTTTTAGAAAGTCTTTTAAGCTGCTTTCTAGGAGCTAGTAAGGTGCTCTATACTAAATGAAACCCAGCATTATTACTTTGTACTACATATGGCAGTAGTCTAGGTGTTGAGACTGAGTGTGGTTACTTGAGCAGTGCAAGTCACAAATTAATGATTCCAGAAGAAGTTGTGAAGTTAAGAAAATGGATGATGGATAAATGTGGCAATAACCAATCCCTATCAAATTTGGCCTATATGATTTATTTAAACTCTCATGTGCTACTTTTAAGGAGACTTGCAGAACAGTTCGAGTTGGAAAAGACANACTTGTACTCCAGCCCCTTCAGCAACTCCTTTGCCCTTCTTTGCACATGCTCCGGCACCTCAGTGTCCTTGTAGTGAGGAGTCCAAAACTAAACACAGTATTTGAGGTGCAGTCTCACTAACATTGAGTACAGGGGCACAGTCATGTCCTTGGTCCTTCTGGCCACGCTGTTTCTGATACAGGCTAGAATGCTGCTGGCCACGTTGGCCACCTGGGCACACTCTGGGTCATGTTCAGCTGGCTGTTGACCAGCACTCTTGAGTCCTTTTCCACTGGGCAGCTTTACAGCTATTCCTCGAGCCCATAGTGCTGCATGAGGTTATTGTGGCCCAAGAGCAGGACACAATGCTTAGCCTTTTTTAATCCCATACAACTGGCCTTAACCAGCCTGTTGAGATCCCTCTGTAGAGCCTTCCTTCCCTCTAGCAGATCTACACTCTCACACAACTTGATGTTGTCTGCAAACTTGCTGAGGGAGCACTTGATCCCCTCACCCAGATCATTCATAATGATATCGAACAGAACTGGCTCCAACACTGAGCCCCAGGGAACACCACTTGTGACCAGCTGCCAACTGGATTAACTCTGTTCATCACAACTCTCTGGGCCTGGCCGTCCAGTCAGTTTTTTTACCTAATGAAGGATACACCTGTCCAAACCCTCAGTAGCCAGTTTTTCCAGGAGAAGGCTGTGGGAAATGGTGTCAAAGGCTTTACTAAAGTCTAGGTAGACAACATTCATAGGCTTTACGTCTTTTATTAAGCAGGTTACCTTGTCATAGAAGGTGATAAGGTTGATTAAGCAGGACCTACCTTTCCTAAACCCCTACTGACTGGATCTGACCACCTGTGAACAATTGGTTTTACTATTGAAGAATGAGGTAAAAAGAAAGCATTAAGTACCTCAGCCTTTTCCTCATTCTTTGTCAGTCCATTTCTCAGCCATCCTTTTGCTGATAAAATATTTCTAGAAATATTTCTTTATTGTCCTTAATGACAGTAGTATCTCCAGGAGGACAGGCTTGCTCTGGCTTCTGGATAAGCATCTGAACTTGCAGATTAAGAAAGCCCTTGTAGGTGTGGGAGAAATGAAGTTGTATTGCCAGCTTTTAAATCGATGGCATCTATTTTAATTTCTGAAATGCAAACAAGCAGTAAAAACCCAAATCCTGAAACACTGACTAAGGCACTAAATTTATGTATATATGGAACCTTTTGTTTAAAGACCTATTTTATTTTTTATTTTTTTATTTTTTATGAAAGGTTTGTCAGTCATGCAAAACTGTATACATAAATGTGTATATGTATAAACTGCATAGTCTGCAGAATATTACATAAGTGTGAGGCCAAAGAATTAAACTGTCTCTGTGACCAAACACAACCATTCAGTTTTCCTATCAAGCTGAAAATGTATCAAATAACGCATTTGTTCTCTTTTACTAGAAATGACTACCCCGAACAAGACACCACCCGGTGCTGATCCAAAGCAGCTGGAAAGGACTGGTACTGTTAGAGAAATAGGCTCACAAGCAGTTTGGTCTCTTTCATCCTGTAAGCCAGGTAAAATCACAACAAGTGATGTAAAAAGATAAATGTACTTTTTTCTTCTTAGAATATATAATGTTTTATGTTTTGGTAAGACATACATAGAGAGTGTAGCAGTACAACTGCTGTAGTTTAAGCTATTTAGGTAGCCACTACAAATAACATTGGTCTAGTCTATATTTGACACAATATGGAAGTTTTTTCTGAAGTCCTACAATGAGGAATTCTCATTAACACAGATCTTTTACTGATTTTATATGAAGTTGTTTTTTTCACTTGCACAGTGAACAAACTAATAACATGTGAGCAGAAACACACCTAGAACTGGTATGTTGCTGCAGCCTAGAGTAAGTGCTCCCTGTATGTCATGGTATTTTGCTCTGGTTGGGTATCTTTGGTCCAATTTTCTGGTATCTTACTTGGAGAAAAATATCATATGGCTTAGTGGCTTCAAGCAAAGTGAAGATACTTATTTATTGCATATTTAACTTTAGATGCTGAGTTAAAATTACAGCTGGTGTGGGCAATCAATAAATGGGTATGATTAGTAAAAGGAGTTATAATAAGGCAATGCAGAATTAAAGATTTTGAGTTGTTTCTTTAAACGCAACAGGAATAACTTTCAGGAATACCAGTGTTGGCACCTGTTGCTTGTTTTAGCTACTAATTTAAAATATTTCAGGAGACTACTTGAAAAGAAAATGTTGATTTGGCTAAAATTTTAGAAAAACTGAGTGGTCTCTGCTAATGATTTTCCATTAGTTCAACAATTAGATTATAAAATAGTTGGAAAAGCCTAACCATGAAGTATTGTTCTTGCAATTAGTATGAGTTATTGTTTAACCATTTGAAATTCCAGGACATATTGAATGGTTTCAAAGCTGCCAGACTTCAATAGATGTAAGAATATAGAGACTCTTAAGTACTGAGCTTTGGTTGACAGATTTCCCCATTTCAGTTTTGTGTCACAGAACCATAGATGCAATTTGGATATCTAGAAGTATTTCCTTATGTTGTAACTTAGGATACGTACTTTAATTTGTAATAGCTGAAGAAAAGCTACGTCTGTGATAGCTGCATCGCAGAAATGGGATATTCCAAAACTATCACTTTTTTTTTTTTTTTAAGGATTTGGAGTGGATCAGTTACGAGATGATAATCTAGAAACTTACTGGCAGTCAGATGGATCTCAGCCTCATTTGGTGAACATCCAATTTAGGTATGGAAAATTACTCTGTGTGGGTTAGGGTATTTTGTATAACTTGGTGTTGATTACTGTTCACCAGGGGAGGAATTTGGGAAGTGCAAAGACTCCTGGGTTAATCCTGTCAGACAGTGGTTATAAACATCAGATTTTCAAATGTTATCATTACTGAATGTCTAAATCGGGAACAATAAGGAATGTTTAATAGTATGTCATTTGTAACAGTTTCACATTTACCTGGCTAAGGTGATGTTTTTGTCTTGACTTTCTGTCTGAGTATAATTTGAAGGCTAGATGACTGTTTTTAAAGTAGTCTTGTATGACTTCTCAAACTAATTATTTGGGAAACTTTTTCCTATTCTGTTCTACATAAGATGCTTTCAGTCCTTTTTCTTTAACCCAAAATCTTAAGATGAGGTTAGGTGTTTGTCACTTTTTTTTTTTTTATTTGCTTTCTGGAAAACTCTTTAATTTGCTACGGTAAACTTCATCCCATACAAGGCATTTTGTTATGTTTCTTGGTTAGCGACACATCTGAAGGCAAGTAAAAGAGAATGGTGAAAATCAACTCTATTTGCATCATTTCATGTGGAAAAACCTGGTTGCTTTAACAGTGGTGTTCTTATAAATTAGTAGACACACTTGTATTAAATTTTAGAACATTTAAGTACTCAATCATTAAAAACTAGCAACAAATTCATCCTGAATATTTTTCTTTGATACTTGCATAACGTTTTATTGCTTCTTACAGAAGAAAAACAACAGTGAAGACGTTATGTATTTATGCAGACTATAAATCCGATGAAAGTTATACTCCAAGCAAAATCTCTGTCAGGGTTGGGAATAATTTTCATAATCTCCAGGAGATTCGGGTAGGTTAATGACCCTTTGCTTTGTATCTTAGTGTAGTCCTTTCTCATTGGGACATTTGATGTAGTAAAATTGGTTTTGGAGGTAAAATATGACATTGTGTTTGGATGGGGAGAATGGCCAGGTTTGCTTTTATTTTTTCATCTTGTAAATTTACTAAGCTGGTTTCTGGTTTTGTTGGGCTTCTCTAATGGTTGCAACAGACTTGGTGTTTAGATCTTGTAATGGAGTAAAGAGTGGGATTCTTCCAGACCAAGGCTGTTTAGAATTGGTTAAACTTTGATCTCACTTAAAATATCTGCAAACCCTATGCATTGCATGCATCAAAAGAGAGACTTGACTCTTAAATGCTTGCATTTTTAGGTTTAAAAAAAGGTATGAATTCAAGTTTTTGTGAATGGGTTGCTCAACTATTGAGTCTCACTAAGAGTCAGAATTAAAAACTACGGGTTTTAGTTATGGCTTGCGTATCGTGGATAAATATCTCTTTCTGGCATCCAGATTTCATTTTGGGAGGCTGCACGTATTATTAACTGGTAGCATCCAGTTCAAAGCTCAATTTGAAATGCTGGCAAAAAGAAATTGAGCCACAGGCCTCATCAGTTATGCAAAGGTTTCTTTGTATTCTTTTGGTTCAAGATTCTGTTACATATTTGCTAGTTGTTACTGTAGCCACTACTGATGGTGAGAGCTAAGAAAATTGCACCTCCGACTTGTCCGAAATCATATACAAAGCAAGCAAGAATATCCATTTAAATTGGAAATCTAATGTAAATTACAACCACTATGTTTGAAAATGCTGGGTTAGTTTTGAGTATAGCTTCTAATATTTTTATAATGCTTTTTCTCTACTGGACAGGCACTGAGATGTAGAGATTTTGGAAGGGATGCAGTATTTTGGATTTTGCATCGTATTGTTAAAAACAAGTTTCTGTTTCTGTAGATGTGACAATGCTTAAGACTTTGAGTGGGACATAGATTTGTAGTGTTTCATTAATATTTTAATTTACAAAACTCTAATAGTCAAACCTCGCATTTTTTTCATGCTTCTGATTCTAGCCAGAAAAAGTTTCTTTGGGCATAGCAGAGATCAGTTTTCAGTTGCTTTAAGTGCTTAGTTTTGCACGCCCTTTGGTAAATAGTAAAAGCAGATATAAATTAATCCATGATATCTCTAGAAATCCATGTTGTAAACTAATTGAGTTATTCCCAGGCAGGGTTATTTTTTCTAATTTTGAATTACAGTAGCCTCATGTTCCAGATTTCCTTTTTGCTGGAGCTCAGCAACTACTGGCTGATATATTGGGAAGGTTTACCTTATCTCCCTTATATGGCAGGTATCTATACACAATAACAGAAAGACTGGAATGAAGACAAAAAAAGGAGGTGCTAAATAGCGTTTTGGATTTTTTATTTATTTTTCCTTATTATTTTCACTTTGGTTTTCAGTGTTTGAAGTTCCAAGAAGAGCTTTTAAGTAGAAGGCTTTAGACACAGTGGGAACAGAAAGTGTAGTTAACATGTATGCCTTATGAATAATATGTTGATGCTATGTATATCTGTCTATATCCTTTCAATAACTTGTGAGGTTCTCTTAAGTTTTGACCTATACTTTTATCCTAAATATTAAATGGAAGGGTTGATTTTTTTTTTTTATTAAGTACTCCTTTGGAAGAATGATCACATTACTTTGACTTTCATTAGCTGCAAATTCTCTTTTAATCTGTTTAATTCCATTGTAGCAATTCAGAAGTTTAACTTTGTATGGCAGTAACAGCAGCTGACCTTTTCCTCGTTAGGCTGCGGGTGTGTTTTTCCAAGTGTCCACTAGATGTCAATGTTGTCCTTAATTATCAGTTTGGTTTTGTGCGTGTAGTTTGTTCCTCCAAAAACTATATGATTATCATTTTATGATAATGTTAATACATATAACTGCAATAACTAACTTACATTTTTTGTATAGTGGTAAACTTGCACTTTTGAGAATGTATGTGTTATTAAAGATCTATAGAAACAACCAAATGTTTACTAAACATATGAGTCTTCTGCTGTTTCTCAGGCAATGTCTTTACCTTTTTTTCATGCTAAACATAGGATTTTATACATAATGTGTTTAGTTTACAAAGGCACTTATAAATGAGGCATGTTACTAGTCTTTTACAGTCTACAGATATGATTGTAGTATGTTGCATGACAGCAGTAATTCTTATGTATACCACATCTTCATATGCTTTTTTTACTTCAAAACTAAGATGAAAATATGGTCAAGCTGCTTATGAATAAGATAATACTCTGATGCTTTAAAATACTAGCGACTAACTTTGTTGCCACTGTAATCTGAAAATTGATAGCAATATGTAGCATTTCCTAAACTGCTTGATATTCAGATTGTGTTTCTTAAACTTTTCTTCAGTCCTGAAACTTTGTTTTTCTCAGCTTCTCTGACATATAGAGAGGCTATTAAAGCAGTGTGAACTGTTATGAACTCTTTAGAAAAATCTGCTTAATTATACAATGATTCCATTAGTTCAGGACTGATTAACTGGGTGGAAAAATCCAGCTAAATAATTCTATATTTTTCCATGGATGCTTGCCCAGCTCATAGTGTCCAGTGAAAGTCCTAGAATGCCTCCATGTGTTTTCTTCCTAATGGTCTAGTTTTCAAAACAATGCAATATGCCATTAGACTAGGTTTTATCACTAATATAAGATCAGCTTTAGTTTGTGGTCTAGTATGTAGACATGTCTCTTTTTCAACCTAAGATGAAATTGTTTTTTGAGTAAAAGGGTTTTTTTTCCCTCTGAGAAACAAGTCTTTTGTACCCAATCCTATGGTTGAGAACAGCTGTCATAATCTAGCAGTATTATTTTCTTGCTCAGCTGGAGGAACTACAGTTAAGCTGTGTGCAGTTACCCTTCTCCTCTGGCTTAAGTGCCTTTTTATCACAGCTGTCAAGCTTGGAGAGCAAATATTTTCTCATTTCCAGTCTCAGAGTTCTCTGGCATAATGGTGCGAACAGTCAGGAATGATCAGATAGTCTATTGAGGCATTTTTGGAACAGCATCCAGGCTCTGCACTATGTGATTTAAGTTATTACACTTTCTTATGATACGAAAATAACCCACCACAAAGGATGTGAGTTAAACATTGGCTGCAAGAGGTTGCTGTTCCTTTCAAGTTAATGCTCACCTGCTTGTTGCCTTTTTACCTCTCCAAGACATTTAGGTCATCAGCAGTTGATCTTGCTATAAAAAGCATAGATGTTATGATAGTAAGTGCAAGTAGGATTTTGGGTTGTATTCACCTACTAAGTCTCAGTAGCTTCTGCTGTCAGCCTATAACATGAGGACTTTACACAGCAAAGCAAGACACCTGTGAACTCTTGCATTAGCCTGTTCTACATTTTTATATACAACAGACACTGTGGGAAGGTGTGGGTTAGACTTTTCTGAAGATAGTTACACATTTCTCATGTCCAAGAAGCCACTGGTATTTAATCCCAAAATTAAAGTCGCTTTAAGAGGTAGAACCCCTACTGAAAGAGAGTGTCTTCTGTTCTGCTGTGCTCTATAGAGGACTCAACAACAGAATGTGGTGTGTGTGTCTTGGCTGTAGCTAGGTAAGATGCGGCTGGACAGGTATAATTGCCTTCTTATTCCAGTAGGAATTAATTCTTCCAGCACACATCTTGGACCCTCCTGTGATTTTTTTGATTTGGGGTAGGAGATGGTTTTCATTTAGCTGTTTGTGTAGTTCAGAGAAACTAACAAGCTTTGCCATAGGATCAAGTGTGTGGCATTTTTATGTGTACTTTGCTTTTCAAATTGCTTAAGGGTAGAAGTAATTCACATGGCAGTTTAGGCCTGAACATTAGTACATCTTAAAGGACATTATCAGAAATACCCCACTGAAGGGAGCTGCAGGGGCCAAAAGCCTCTGGCCATGGATAGGCTGTCTTTATGCAGGAGGGCAGATCTGCAGACAGACAGTATCACAGCTGGGTAAGCAAGTTGTTTGCTCTTGGCATCTTTCAGAAGCCACACAGTATGAAGCCATGCTGCTGGAACAGGCTATCTCCCTGATAAACAACAAATATATATATATATGCAATGCTCTGTCACTGGGCAGCGATGGACAACCCTTATGTAGGAAAAAGCCACTTTGTCACTAAAGGTCTATGTAACAGACTTTGCATCAGAGAATACTAAGTATTAAACATTGCTTTGAAAGAGGCCTGCTTTAACACAATTGCAATGTTCTTTCCTCTTGGAACAAAACCCCTACTTAACCTTTTGAGCAGGACTCAGTTCTGAAGATGACTTTGAAGGCTTAGGTGAAAGCTGTGTTATCTTAATACACCTTTGCTGGCAGCAGCGTGAGAACTTTGTTTCAGCTTTTTGTTGTCCTTGTGGAATTGCTGTCTATTTTGTTTTCAGTTTGTTTTCTAGCCCTTTTTGGTCTTACTTGGTCTCTTTTATAAGCAGGTGCTCTAGAGATGTCACAAGCCTCTGTGGAGGTGTGGGTTTGTGACCAAGCACCACGGACAGGGCCGTCTCCTTGCTGTTCCAGAGATTCTGTGCTAGAGCCAGGGAATTGTCATCCAGTGGAACAGCCAGTCCGGGGAAACTTTCTGAGAGGTAGTTAAGGAGGTCTGACTCTAATCTCTTCTACAGTGTCCAGTGATTGTAGTGAAGAGGCTGGACTTCTCCAGCCATTTTGTGAAATTCAACGGTCAGCTATTTCAACTGGTTTTCTGTGTGTGAAATAAACTTAGCTTTTCCTTGTTTCTCAGCATCTAACTTATCATAAGGCTGTTGCAAGCTAATGAATCAAGAAAATGTACTGCTTCTGAGTCTCTGATCATATGTCTCTAAGGTGCATTTTAAGTTGTGTCCCTTTAAAAATGGAGTACTGAGTTGTTACTGCTTTATTTAGATTCCTAACTAGGATTCAATACTTTGGTTAGAAACCATTCCTCCGTGTTCTTTATTCTGTGTAGGAACAAATGCGTTTCTGAACTGTAGTTCTTCCTTTGGTTTCAGAGCATCTGAAAATATTTGGTCTGCTTTCTGCAGACTACACTTGATGCTTAGGAAAGACAGAGTAAACTTTAGTTTTGTAGAATTTCAAAGCATAATCTTTCTTGTCTGTCTCTAAGATGCCCTGAAGATGAAGTCATCACATCAGCTTGTTCATTTTAATTGTTATCTTTCTATTATCATAATTGGATATGGATTTAGTTCCTAACATCTAAAACTTACCAGTGCTGGAGTAGGGGAGTAGAATGATCCGCTGGTATTGTTTAGTTATAAATGTTATGTTTAATGGCAAGATGAGGAGTGAAGTTTAGGAAGCAGGATTATGTCCTTTTGATGCAATTGGTACACCATATTACCACCCTCCAGCTGAGAGGATAATGCATGAGTCACCAACTGGGCTGTTCACATGGATCCCTCTTTACAAAAGGAAAGCTAACTTAATGACATAATGTCACTGTTCCCTGCTAATGTCATCATCACTGTAGATGATATGATCTGCTCGTTATTCCTATGGAATTATAAATTAGTTGATTATCGAAATCAACGGATATACTTCACATTGTGGAAACGAACAGGATTGCATTTTTCCTGAAGGAACCTTTTCTTGTCACAAAGGATCTCTGTTAGGCAATGTACATTAAAGAGGCCCTGTATTTTTAACACTGTCAGTCTGACTTTACCTTCTGAAGCAGAAGGAAAGCCATGAGAAAGAAAGTGGCAACAGCTCCATGGAAGGCAGGACCTTGAGGAAGTACGGAGCTTTCCTCAAGGGAGCTGAATAACATAAAAACTAGGAACTGATTGAAGCACAAAACTTTGCATATATTTGGAATTATAACTTTTTTTTGTGATTACTTGATCTAATTTCCACTGCAGAAAAGGAATTAGAGAATATGAACTTCCATACAGAATTGACAGAGCTGCCAAAGAGAAAAAGCAAGGTAACTTATTAATCAATTTGATACTAATATTTTTTTATGCTGTGTAATACCAGTTTTGTAATGCATTTGGTGGATTCATATTTCTTCCATGAATGAATTTGTACTAGGAGGATTTGAACAGATTTCTTACAAAGCTTGTACTTTGTATGTTTTACTACTGTAAAAATCTTTGTGACTTAGAATAATAAAATAATCTGATTGGAAAAGACCTCCAAGATAAGAGTCTAACTGCACCTGTCCCCTTACTAAACCACATCCCTAAAACTCATCTACCTGTCTTTCAAACATGTCCAGCAATGGTGACTCAGCCACCTCCCT
>VWPV01002459.1:0-45338 GCA_013389885.1 Geococcyx californianus | reverse complement strand
GAAAGATAATTTTCCTTTTTATTCTATCTCTTCAAAAAGCAGAAAGAATGTGGAAACAATCAGAAGTACGACATCAAAGCCTTTGATTTTAGGTAAGCATCTGGCTAAAAATATATAACTTACAGCATTTACTAAGAACTTTTTGTTTCCCATGCGATGACAAGATAATGAAGTTTGATTCCTGTGGAATACAGTGTCTCTTTGCTAGAGCTGCTTTCCTTACACATATGAGCCATTATTCTTTAGGTCTGAGTGTGTACACCCTATGCTTTCACACCTTTCTCCTAAACAGATCCCTCCTGATTTTAGAGCCTATTTTTTAAGTTGTATTTCTTTTGTCTTCCAGTCAAACTCTCTATTCTAATCTTGGATCCTTTAAGAGTTTCCTATGTAATTGCTGATCTAGGACTGTTCTATATAAGTAAAATAAATTTTAAATTATAATTCGTCTATGAGGATTTAACTAGAGAAAAATATTAGTGTAGGTAATATGGAAAATTAAGGCAAATAAATGTCAACATATCATTTATATTCTATCTCACTTTTATTATAAGTACAATTTTCCATGGCTAGAAATGCTAAATACATAAAATCCAGTACATTAATGGTATATCTGATGTTAAAAACATCATAATTACATACAGATATTACATCTTAAGAATTTATTTCTATTATTATTCATAGTAGAAGGGAATAAAGACACGGTCCCTTCACCTATTACTGACCACTACTCAGCAATGTTTATGAAGGAATTTCTATATGCAGAAACTGTAATTTATTGCACGGAATTTCTTTCTTGAAAGCTTCCTTTTGAACTCAGCATATTCAAAAAGGAGACACGTCTTACAAAACTGTTGTTATAAGAAATAATATTTCTGCCTCAGTAAACAAACTGAGATTGAAGTTTGAGATTGCTTATTCTTCTGCATTGTCTAAAGAACTGAAAAATGACACAAAAATATGTGCTTGTTTTAGTTATGCTTAACTGCCCTAGATCACTAGCATATACTTATTTCTATAGACCAATGTAAACTTTAGTAATATGATCATGAAAACCTTTATAAATCACATAGAAAGAATTTTCACTGAACTACTAATAGACAAAACAATAAGACTTATCACAAAAAGACAAGAAAAGTGCTTATAGAAGGAAAATAAAACAAATAAAAAATTGTATCTTTTTAATAATAAAGGGAAATATATGTTAGGAATGACTGCTTGTTGACAGATCCTTCACATTGTATCGAGTTGTGTAAATTCGAGATACGGCAAAAGGATAATGTATGTATCTCGTCTTTGGGCTCAAGATAAAGATATAAGTGACCAAAGGTAAAACGACTTCTAACTAAAATCATATTCAAATGAACAGATATTAAACAAAGTTTCAATTGTCAAAATCAGTGGTAAGCCTCTCTTTTACAATGAAAAAAATTATATGCAAATTAAAAACATTAAATATAAACAATATATCAGAAATGCTCTAACCTTCAATCATTACAGTATTGTGATAACAATGAAAGACAATAGCTACCTTTTACATATTTGCAAATTTCAGAATATGAAGACCAAAATTTGATTTAAACGCTGTTGAAGATCCTACAGTCAGGTTGTCAGGGCCCTTTCCTGCCCCTGGGTCCCCTCCCCCAGGCATGCTGAGTCAGAGGTGAAAGCGTCCTTTGTGTGGCGAATTGGAGAGGGACAATCTCACAGGGTAAATTCAAAGAGTGTTTATTTTGGGGGCAGCCTATATAACAAATTGGTATTTATTTTGGACACAGCAAAAGTAATGGCCAAATATAAAATCAGAACTCATTTTGGACATGGCCAAACCAGCAAACCAGTATTTTGGACATAGCCAAAATATTGAATCAAATACTCAAGTGTGCTCTGAGTTGCAGCTTCCCAAAAGTTGCAAAACCAGATTCCAGTCTGTTCAGATCCCAATCTGATACCCTCAAGTCAGCCACACAGAAGCAACACAACTCGGATCTGATCCGATGCACAGTAGTACCATGGGAAAAAGAAGAAAGGAAAGGAAAGAGAGAAATAAGAGTAGCGAGGCAGGCGGGGATAGGAAAACAGTCACCACACCATAAGCCTCTGGAAAACATGGTCTTCGGGATCACGTGGTCCTGTGGTTCCTCTGCAGCACGTCTTCAAATAGTTGCCATGGAGTGGTAAGTGCATGCACCTGCCTTCTTGACGGGCTTCTGTTTATAGAACAAGTCCATGCCCCCCCCATTAGTATGAGGGGNACAAAACTGTTGTTATAAGAAATAATATTTCTGCCTCAGTAAACAAACTGAGATTGAAGTTTGAGATTGCTTATTCTTCTGCATTGTCTAAAGAACTGAAAAATGACACAAAAATATGTGCTTGTTTTAGTTATGCTTAACTGCCCTAGATCACTAGCATATACTTATTTCTATAGACCAATGTAAACTTTAGTAATATGATCATGAAAACCTTTATAAATCACATAGAAAGAATTTTCACTGGAGAACTACTAATAGACAAAACAATAAGACTTATCACAAAAAGACAAGAAAAGTGCTTATAGAAGGAAAATAAAACAAATAAAAAATTGTATCTTTTTAATAATAAAGGGAAATATATGTTAGGAATGACTGCTTGTTGACAGATCCTTCACATTGTATCGAGTTGTGTAAATTCGAGATACGGCAAAAGGATAATGTATGTATCTCGTCTTTGGGCTCAAGATAAAGATATACGTGACCAAAGGTAAAACGACTTCTAACTAAAATCATATTCAAATGAACAGGTATTAAACAAAGTTTCAATTGTCAAAATCAGTGGTAAGCCTCTCTTTTACAATGAAAAAAATTATATGCAAATTAAAAACATTAAATATAAACAATATATCAGAAATGCTCTAACCTTCAATCATTACAGTATTGTGATAACAATGAAAGACAATAGCTACCTTTTACATATTTGCAAATTTCAGAATATGAAGACCAAAATTAGATTTAAACGCTGTTGAAGATCCTACAGTCAGGTTGTCAGGGCCCTTTCCTGCCCCTGGGTCCCCTCCCCCAGGCTTGCTGAGTCAGAGGTGAAAGCGTCCTTTGTGTGGCGAATTGGAGAGGGACAATCTCACAGGGTAAATTCAAAGAGTGTTTATTTTGGGGGCAGCCTATATAACAAATTGGTATTTATTTTGGACACAGCAAAAGTAATGGCCAAATATAAAATCAGAACTCATTTTGGACATGGCCAAACCAGCAAACCAGTATTTTGGACATAGCCAAAATATTGAATCAAATACTCAAGTGTGCTCTGAGTTGCAGCTTCCCAAAAGTTGCAAAACCAGACTCCAGTCTGTTCAGATCCCAATCTGATACCCTCAAGTCAGCCACACAGAAGCAACACAACTCGGATCTGATCCGATGCACAGTAGTACCATGGGAAAAAGAAGAAAGGAAAGGAAAGAGAGAAATAAGAGTAGCGAGGCAGGCGGGGAGAGGANACAGTCAGGTGTGGGGTGCAGCACCTGCTGCTGCACCTCCTCCCCCTCCTCTGCAGCAGCAGAGTCAGCCCAGCAGGAGCCACAGCGCTCAAGAGGATGTTAAAGACAGCAATACAAGTAGAGTCAGAGGATGTTTAAGACAGCACAAGTAGAATCAGTTGAGGTTTAAGACAACAATACAAGTAGAGTCAGTCTCTACACAGGTTAATTCCTGACATCGAATCAGTGAAATGGCCCCGCTATGTGCCAGTGCCTAAATTTGGACCTTGCCCCTTAATCCTAAAGTGAATACTGAAAATCGTAATGAAAACTGAAGCTCGCTTACCTGAAAAGCAACACGTTAAACTGAGGGCTCGTCAGGTAAAATAGCTATGTCATTTCAAAAGCTTTTTCATGTATTGTGGAATTTTATAAAGAATCTTGTAACTTTATAAAGAATTATATTTCAAGTTATTGATCAATTGCATTCTATTCTAATTAAATACACAATATGATTGAGTGGAATCTGAAAATTAAGTTACTTACTTCAGGCTCCTCTGTTCAAAGTCAGGATATGCAAGTCTAGTGATGCAAATTCTGCTGCTTTCGTTTCAAGCTTATTAGACAGAACAACATTTTCAGACTCAAAGCCATACACCAACATTAATACATAGTGATGTTTAAGCTGATGAGTCCTTCTGAAAGGAAGTGATCTTTTGCCTCCTGCTTGGTTAGCATACGTTTATTGATCTAACAAATGAGTGAAAAAGTCCTTAACCTCTGGAGCTTAGAGTCATGATTTCAGTTTTAAAGGAAAGCATGCTCTGCCTACCTGATTAAAGCAAAAGTATGGAAGGCCCTATCATTTCTCCGTTTCAGCCTGTGCAGTGTGGGAGGACAGAGAGAAAATAAAGAATAAGGAACATTACTACACCCTATAACTCAGTGTTTCCTCTGAAATGCAAGGACTCTGTTTCTGATCTTTGTCTTCCCATTGCACTCTCTTCATATGATCTGCATTACGATATCACAGTACAAAATACTTCCTTTTAGGAACTTGACTTGAGAGTGCTGCAAGTTTCTTTGACTACTGGTCTAATCTAGATGTGGTCAGCTCACACCATAACAGTTTAGACACATTATAATTTGATGGTTATGAATTCTGTGATAGTAATAATTGTACTCAGAAACATCATCCTTACATTATCTCTTCTACAATATCATTAGATTATATAAATGATCCTTGATATCTACACATGCCTTCAGGTTGACATAGGGTACATTTTGAGTCTTCCTAATTCCACACAACTGCAATTTCTTGTTTTGAGCCCAGGCAGTAAAATTTGATTGTGGCAGCTGCAGAGCAAGAGCTGTCACTCCACTGTGACAGCATCCAGTCCAAGTGGTTTCTGTTCTACAAAATACAAAAGCCNCAGCAGGAGCCACAGTGCTCAAGAGGATCTTAAAGACAGCAATACAAGTAGAGTCAGAGGATGTTTAAGACAGCACAAGTAGAATCAGTTGAGGTTTAAGACAACAATACAAGTAGAGTCAGTCTCTACACAGGTTAATTCCTGACATCGAATCAGTGAAATGGCCCCGCTATGTGCCAGTGCCTAAATTTGGACCTTGCCCCTTAATCCTAAAGTGAATACTGAAAATCGTAATGAAAACTGAAGCTCGCTTACCTGAAAAGCAACACGTTAAACTGAGGGCTCGTCAGGTAAAATAGCTATGTCATTTCAAAAGCTTTTTCATGTATTGTGGAATTTTATAAAGAATCTTGTAACTTTATAAAGAATTATATTTCAAGTTATTGATCAATTGCATTCTATTCTAATTAAATACACAATATGATTGAGTGGAATCTGAAAATTAAGTTACTTACTTCTCAGGATAACTAAAGGTTTATTTTGTAAGTTAAACTGTTTTGAACTATATTACAATTATAAACATCTATCTGGAAAATATATTTATCATTGTGTCTTCATTATTACCCAAGCACTCCTTTAAATTGATAAAGTATTTCAAACAAACACTAGAGGAAAATTATTTGTGATTTGAAACTGGTATCTTTAGCTAGATGAAACTTGATAGTGATATAGCCATAAACATAAAAAAGCATTCTGAATTTGAATAACATACTGGGTCATTTCTGCAAACTAAAGACAAGTTTTGAGAGAAGCATAACATCAGAATTAAGCCTGTAATGTAAATGGCCTCAGGAAAAGTGAATTACTTAGCTAAGTAATATGAAGCCAGTATTGGCAGTAATTATGATTTTAAACCAAACCACCTCCCAAAGCCTCATTCTCTCAGTGAGTTCCCTTTTCTTTAATTAGATATTAGCAAGGAGATACATTTAAACTAATCAAATCCAAAATAACATATGAGCTGTTCTTTGCCACTTGTTTATTTGAGCATCTGGTCTCAGCTACTGTTACATTGTTAGTGAACAGTGACAGAACCAAATTCAAAGCACTGATATAAACCATACCTAGTTTGGCGGTTTTGTTTGGGTCTGACTATATTTAAAGAACAAGGGCAACCTTTATTGCATTAAATAATCAGACTAGAGAAAGACTGGGCAATAGTAGCATTTATAATTCTTTTTCAATAACAAATTCATAGTTCTCCTGTGTTTTCTTCTTGGGAACACTGATAACACATCTTACAAAGCTTAAGAGCAGGAATCTATTATTGCAAAGTATTAATCTCTATGGGTTTTGATTATAAGACTCAAACTGAGATAAGTAGAAAGCAAGAGATTCCCGGGGAAGAAGTGAAAGATCTTTCAGATAACAAAATATTTGTAATCAATCCAAAAACTGTATAAAGGTCATTTGCTCCCTGATTTCATGACATCTAAAAAGACATTATTCCTAAAAGTAAAGCATATAGTCCAGTAATGGGAGCTGTTAAATTAATATAAACAGTAAATTTTTCTTAGTAAGAAATCTGTAAAATTCAACTATAGATGAAAGAAAACCAAAATCTGTAATTCATCTTGAAGTCATTGGTTAGAAATTATAATAAAATCCCAGATTAATAAATGTTAAAAATTATAACCTCTACCTGTTAATCCATCTGGATTACTGACTAAAATTCTCATCTCAGTGTAAGATATTATACACATGAAAGATCAAGCTACTTTTACTTGGATGAGTTTGTTTCTAAGAAAAGAAAAGAATATCCTTCTTTTTCTCTTTACACAGGAGATGGCTGACCGAATTCAGGCTCCTCTGTTCAAAGTCATATGCAAGTCTAGTGATGCAAATTCTGCTGCTTTTGTTTCAAGCTTATTAGACACAACAACATTTTCAGACTCAAAGCCATACACCAACATTAATACATAGTGATGTTTAAGCTGATGAGTCCTTCTGAAAGGAAGTGATCTTTTGCCTCCTGCTTGGTTAGCATACGTTTATTGATCTAACAAATGAGTGAAAAAGTCCTTAACCTCTGGAGCTTAGAGTCATGATTTCAGTTTTAAAGGAAAGCATGCTCTGCCTACCTGATTAAAGCAAAAGTATGGAAGGCCCTATCATTTCTCCGTTTCAGCCTGTGCAGTGTGGGAGGACAGAGAGAAAATAAAGAATAAGGAACATTACTACACCCTATAACTCAGTGTTGCCTCTGAAATGCAAGGACTCTGTTTCTGATCTTTGTCTTCCCATTGCACTCTCTTCATATGATCTGCATTACGATATCACAGTACAAAATACTTCCTTTTAGGAACTTGACTTGAGAGTGCTGCAAGTTTCTTTGACTACTGGTCTAATCTAGATGTGGTCAGCTCACACCATAACAGTTTAGACACATTATAATTTGATGGTTCTAAATTCTGTGATAGTAATAATTGTACTCAGAAACATCATCGTTACATTATCTCTTCTACAATATCATTAGATTATATAAATGATCCTTGATATCTACACATGCCTTCAGGTTGACATAGGGTACATTTTGAGTCTTCCTAATTCCACACAACTGCAATTTCTTGTTTTGAGCCCAGGCAGTAAAATTTGATTGTGGCAGCTGCAGAGCAAGAGCTGTCACTCCACTGTGACAGCATCCAGTCCAAGTGGTTTCTGTTCTACAAAATACAAAAGCCTTTCCATTTGTTTTTTTTTTTTTTTTCGTTGAGGCTATAAGCAAGATATCATAAGTATGAGATCATACTAAAATGACCTGAACCTCAAAATTTTACTTTTGTTCTAATTACGCATTTTTATTCTAATTGCCATTGGGGTTTTGACATTTGACCAAACCACCTTGCCAGGAATAGGCTCCTGATGACATGACTGAATCATTAAAGTTGGCTAGAGTATTTTTTAAAATTAAACTGGAGGGTCTTTACTAGGTTAGAACTAGAACGAAGGTGTTAACATTAGTAAAGTAGAAATAAATAGATATTAAAAAAATGAGATTAAAAATAGACATTAAAAGACTAACATCCTTTATAGAAGAAACGGGATAGATTTATCAGACAAGCACTGAAACTGAGCAGTGAACTATTATTTCGCTAAAAATAATATGACCACAGTATACTTAATTAGTTAAGTTAAATACATAGTAGTCAGGCTTTGGCTTGGGAACCCTCTGTTGGAACCCTGTCCAGAATATTTTTAAAATTACTCCAAGATTTCATATGTTTTTGTGGTTTCTTATATACCTTAAGGGTAATTTTTGTTTCATTTGGCATGGGGAAGTGAAGGAGAAAACATAAAAAAAAAAATAATTTTGAAATATAAACTATAGCATCAAAGAGCACAAGATATTAAAAATTCACTGCTTGCTTCTCAAATGGTGCAGCTGTGAGCCACTTAAACCAGCTTATCATTTGAATTTAGTATATTATAAAAGATATTTTTTCTATGCTCTATAGCCTCTTTTCTCATACACACAAAATATCATTATTTTTTAAAGGTGGAATGCTCTCAGATTTACAGTTTAACTCCTCCTGTTTTCCAAATGGCTATATTAACCAAGTGTCTTATTGTAAAATTCAAACTAAGAAAGTTGTATTTGAAGCAGTCTGGATACATCAGTTTATTCCTCAAGTAGATTTCCGAGTGAAAATTAATGTTTCTTTTAAAGTAGAAAAGATCCCCTCACTTTCACTGGAATAATCATTTATTTATGAAACATCTGCAACTGAAAACTGAATCTTACTTTCCACAAAAGTTCCATATCTGTTATTGAATAAGTGATTACAATAAATTATTTGTGTGGTTAATGGTAAATTACTTGGCAATATCTATCAATTACCAGGTCAAACACTCACTGTGAACAATATAATCTAATTTAACGTGTTATCGGTTTATAGATTGCTTGATTATTGCTGATTTTATGTTAACTACATATAGTACCTTGCATAACAATGCTTTCAGTGAAGTAGTATTTCCCAGCATCTAGCCTAAACCTCCTCTGGCACAACTTGACCCCATTCCGACTCATCCTATCACTTATCACTTATTATCACCTCACTACAACCTCCTTTCACATTGTTGTAGAAACCCATAAGGTCTCCCCTCAGCCTCCTCTTCTCCGGACTAAAAAACTCCCATTTCTCTCAGCTTCTTCTTGTAAGACTTGTGCTCCAGACCCTTCGTGAGTTTCATTGTCCTTCCGTGGACACACTTCAGCAGCTTAATATCTTTCTTGTAGTGACTGTTCCAAAACTGAACACAGTAAGCACGGTGTGGCCTCACCAGTGCAGAGTAAAAGGGAAAGATTATGGAAGACACTTGGCTTCCTTGACCTTCCTTCTGTTGGCTCCATTCCAGATCTATTGGCCTTAGAAACACCGTGCCCTGGAAAACAGATCAAACTGCTTGACCTGGACCAGGATAGAAATCTACCTGTCAGTGCATATAAACTTGACCGACCTAAGATGTCTGAGTGCATAATATTTCGTTTAAACAATTCTGTCTTTTCTTGTGATGGAATTTCACTTTGATAGAAAACATGCTGTATAATTTAATTGCACTAATGATGCAAATGCAATAGACCATTTTCACAGTCCACTATAATAACTTTTTTTTTTTTATGTCCGTTGAGCAAAACGCAAGTAGAACTATATAACTCATCCATTCCTGTATCTCTAGCTGTTTATTTTTTTCTTACAGTAACACATGTAATTCTGTGTTGAGAAATCTTCTCTTCTTTCATTTTCCTATCTTAATTTAATTCATATTCATCCTCACTAGCATTATGTGCTTTTCATTCTTGGAAAAGATTCAGAGTAGAGTTGCAAAAAAAATGTATGGAAAAACACAGTCCTTTCTAATAATAATTACTTGCTACTTTGAGAAGATTTGATGTGACATTCTGTCACCTCTTAACTATCTCCAAGCAGCAGTTTGATAACCCTGATAATTATTAAAGTAAGGAAGTGAGGACCCTTTTATTCAGAAATTATGTTTTGATCACTATAGTTTAAAATGTTAATGTACAGTATAAGTCGAGATAAATATCAAAGCAACTATAACAGTAGATGCAACATGAAATTTAAGCTCACTATTTGATAATTGTTACCATATGACTGTATATTTGCATGGCATGTTTCTACAAGAATTATTGCTACTTTGTGGGTTGGATAGCTCAGGCAATATGGTCATTTAAAGCCATAACTGTCCAGGGTACATGTATGCTGACAATATCTGTACAGACATGCAGAGAGAGAGAAAGACAGAGAAAGAAAGAGGGTGTGTGTGCTAGACTGAAACAATCTGGGTGGGAAAAGGTATTGGAAAAACAGTAATGAAAAATTATATCATCCCCTTAACAGGTTTTCTGGTTTTGCTAACATGTTATTTGCATAATAGTGTATTTAATGAGTTGTTAATGAGGTCAATGAAATTACCTTGACATGTCACTATCATCAAATGAGTAGAAAATTAGCTTTATCCAAAATTTGGTTAAAAATCCCCTATTTCTTGTAGTCATTTGAAAACATAATATAGTTACTAACTCATTAAAACTAAATTGAAAAAAAATTGAGCAAACTCTCTAGTAGTTGTTCCAAGTATTTCAATGAATATCTCACTGTGTGAATCCTTAAAAAATAATAATATGGCAATGTCACAATAATCTTAGATTAACTTATTCACTAGTAAACCTATTCTCTGAGTTAAAAATCTTTATGTCTTCTGAGAGGGAAAAAATGGAAGCAAGGTTAACATAATAAAGAAGAAATCTGAATACACAGAGCTTAGTGGTCGATCAAACTTTCTGTATACCTTAACATGAATTTGCTAACGATGTGAAAACAAAAATAATTAAATGTTCTATTCTCCAGCCAGTATGCTTCTTTCCATGATTGATGAACATTTAAAACAAGTAAATTGCAGCATTTGCACTGGGGGAATAAGAAATGTTTAGGTAACAGAATGAAGTGTCTTCGAGATCCTCTCTTAGCAGAGGTCGTCTAACCATGGGCTTGACAGGTCCATTTATGATCTGCTTCTATTGCCTGAATGAAAGCAGAAAAAAGAGGTTTCTTAGGGTCGTGTCTGAGTTTGATGGATCAACCCCTCCCATCCTCACCTCCCCCTAAACTGACACAATTGAATTCCTGATGAGGTAGCTCATTCTCTCTCCATGGTTGCTTGGGGATTTGGGTACTCAAGTTTAACTCATTGTGACAGGCTGTGTGCCGTATGCCCTTGTGATGTTTACATCTTCATAATTGTACTGCACTAATGTTGAGCAGCCAAGAGTGAAAAGCAAATTATTCAGAAAAGTTTCAAGGTTAAGAATCTCCTGCATTATCACCTACTCCCCCCAACACTTTCATTCCAGACCTCTGCTCCCTAACAAAAAGAAAATAACAGGACTGTATTGTAATTCAACTGACAGAGAATATCATATTAGAGCTTGTTCCTAATACACACAATCTGCCAGGACTCTTATTTCTGTTCATTCTTTTTTTAATTTACTCTATTATCCTGTGTAAGCAGAATGAAATCCATTAAAACAGTTTTCTTTCTTTCTTCTTTAACACTGGAATTCCAACCATGCAAGAGTGAGCTGTACTTAATTCTTTTATACAATATGTTTGTTATGTTTTGCTTTCCTTACTGTGGTTCTTCTAGAGTATATGAATTTTCCTCTTTCAAACTCCTCCTGGAGTTTCTGTCTGCTGAACTTCATGTAAAAACATATGTTGTTCTTACAATGATGTCATCGTATGAAGTTTCATGTAGGTCTATCCTTTCAGATCATATGGGGGTTTTTTTCACATAATTTATGGAGAATTTGTGTAATTGTTCAGCCTGACAGGATTACAGTAGGGGAAGACTTCTACTTATCACTGCAAAATAGGCATTTATGTACAAGTGTGAGCAATTGAGGATCTCTAAATAAAGGAGCACTAGTTGAATGGAGATTCCTATAGAAGTAGACAGTCTAGATGTATTGAGTCATTGTCTTGGTCTTAAGCTAACTTAAAATGTGTAAGTCCCAGTTCAGGCAATTATTTGTTATGATGTTTTAAATGATGAGACAATCAATGACATGGAAAGATAAGGGCACTCAGTTTGAGACAGAAAAACAAAAAGTTGCCAGAGCAACAGCAGGGTGGGCATGAACATGCAGATGGTTGTTAGTTGAGCGGATGAAACTGTGAGAAGACTGGTAGAGGAACACCTTCTTAGCAAGGACAGTATAGAGCCTGACAACGACAAAATAAAATAGGGAGAAAACACAACTCATATTTCCAGATAAGGCACTGTGGCTGCTGCAGCCTCCTTTAGAACACTAATATATCCATTGTTGGTTTACACATTGTCCTAATGATTGGAACAACTTCTCCTCTATTCAATTTGCTGAGTGTGAGAGGGATGATTCCTTTCTATCTTTTGTGCATTAAACTATGTATTGATAGTGTGAGTTGAAACACTTGTTGTTACACAGTTTTGGATCATGATGTTGGGACTTCTCCAGCAGCACAAAGCAACTTTGTGGAATGTTTGCTACAGAGAGGCTGGCCTGAGCGTCTCAGGCAGGAGAACTCAGGAATGATCTATCAGGAGGGAAATACAGCATGCCAGTGTTTTTAATAAGGTGCATCATATAGACCTGTGACTTGCATTGGTTCCTTGCTATTAGTATAGAGTTATACTTCTACCCATGTGTAAAGCTTATGTGTGCTTATATTTATTTTTGTATATGTCTGTAAGAGAGAGAAAAAACGGAGGGTGAAAGTATGCATGTGCATATGAACAGGTAGGTAAACTAAGCTATTATTATCATTGTTTGGCAGGACTATGTTTTGGCAAATGTTAGCTAAAACACTGAAAATGTATTCATATCAGAAAAAAAGTTAAAAGCTTTAGGGCAATACAAATTACAGTGAGTTTAATACATCTTAAAGGCATTCTGATTTAACATCCATAGGTTGCTGCCACCAAGACATTCTAAGTCCTTAAGTTTTAGACAAATTCCTAGTAATATGTTATCATCCTAATGTCAGTTTCTATATGTAAACAGGTACTAAATGAAGGAATATATTCACACTTTTATGAATAGGCTGATTTCAGTCCTTCACCATAGATCTTCTCCAGTCACTGTTTGACAATCTGGGCTGGAAGAGAAGTGAAAAAGCTGCAGCAATCAAATGATCAAATACTATGTCCTATGCTAAAAGGGTCAGATTCAACTTTCCACACTGAGAAATCTTATTGAAATGCTCACTGTGAGTGAATTATCAGTAGTATGAGAATACTATCCTTATTTATATCATCTGGAATCTAAACATTCCTTTATTGAAAAAAAGAGGTGTAATTTCTGAAAGAACTCATAGGAGTACATCTTGCAATGCCAAGAATTTTCTTATGGATTATTAAGACTTCAGTTTGCAAGAAGAACACAAGAACAAATGTGCAGCACTACAATGAAAAACTTCTAGATTTCCTAACGGATAGTGGAATTCCCAATGCCAAGTTAAGAACTTTGTATTTAGAAGGTCTTGTATGGCATTCAAACTCAAGCACAGCTCAGAATGGCTGCAATCCAGATGTGCTAAATTGATGTTGGACAGAGTGGAAAGAGATAAATCACACATAACTATAGGTCTTACTGCACCGTTTGTTCTTTCTTTACATGCACATAGTTAGGCAGTGACTGACACGTGGAGTGAATAGAAGCATGTTCTGCCAGAAATTCTGAGGAAATTGTAAGCAGTACTGTAGAATTTCCCCCAAAGGGAATCAGCACCTAGCAAGGGGTAGAGAAATACCTCTCATATACAGGATTCACAATGAGGAATATTATCATAGAGTTTAGCAACTTATGTGAGGTCATTTTATTTTCAGAAATGTAGAAGGGCACTTAGTCAGCAGCAGAAATGCAAGTGTTTTAGAAAGAAACCCCTTTCATGGTTTTGATATATTGGACATTTTGGATTTTAAAACACTAGTTTGGTGCCAAAGTTCCCTTTGAGAGTGTAGCCCAAGCATTGTGCTTTTTGTCTATTTCAGCATAACCTTTCCTGTGCTTTCATTGATTGCTGTGTAGGAGTGTACATTTTGTGATTTCTCCTGAGAAGAAACAACTTTGTGTGAGGATAAAGAGGATAAATTTCATGCAACCCTATTACCTACCATGTCCTGCCACTTCAAGTTTCTGCTGAGCAATCTGGCACGTTTCAGTTTATACTAGCTGGTGACATGATCTTCACTGACAGGCTAAGAACACTAATGGATTTCTCTCTCCCTTATGCAGCGAAATTAAATAGTGTCTCCAACTCCATCAAGAAAGCTGACAACACTATCTACATAAGAAAACAGGCCAGGCAACAACATTGAGGTGCCAAATGTTGGTAAAGGTTTGTCATACATTACTGCTTTCTCTGCAAGGTGCCTGGGGGCTGCCAGGAGAAATCTCTGAGCAGGACATAGCTGTCGTCTTCACTTAATTAATGTCTTATTTTGGACAGGGAGTAAAAGATCTAATGACTAAAATACCTCTAACTGTGCATGAGCAGCACAGCACATTACCACTGCACAGCCCGAGGTATTACAACCTCTATGTGAGCAAAGTGAAGGGCCACACTTAGCAGCACACCTTACAGCTATACAGATAACCAGCCCAATTAGAGCTTCTTTTGTCTGGTAGTCTTCACAATCACATCTGCTGTTGATTTTGTATACATATTGGTTTCTGTTCAACAAGTCCAACAGGCAAAAGAATTGATCTCCCAATTCCATTCTTTCTTAAGGGAACGCTACTGAGACTTTCTGGAATCATAGCCTTGCTAGAGACAGGCTCATCGAACTGCTAGAATGACAGATATTGTGTGAAAAAGCATGTTGGATAGTTGGTAACTTTTAAGACTCTTTTAGAATATCCTTTCCAACTTGAACAAGGAAAAGAGTATTTCTAAGCTCGCAAGACAAAAAAGTTGGCAAAAGCAAAATGAACTTCTGGGAATAAATGATGAAAAACTTCACTGACATTTGATAATATTTTTTTCCTCTGCCAATTGCTATAGGAATAATCAGCTGACATGGATTTGAAAACTACCTACTGCCCAAAAAGAGGAGAAATTAACATTGCATACAAAAGGGGTTATCCTCAGATATATAAAAGTTTGAAAATTTGTGTCTCCTGTTTAAAAGGCTGCTTCTTAGATACATCAGATAGACCTATTTTACTTGTGCCATATCTCCAGAAAGAAGACACACTTGGAAATGTTCATATTGTTCTGTAGGTAACTGCAGAGCATAATTGTGTGCATTGTGTGTTTGTACATCTAAATATGTGGCGAAACAGAATCGGGCATCAGGCCTGATGGACACATTCTGGTGGCTACATTAGAATAATGGGCTGCATAACAGAGTACGTGGGTGTTAGTAAGAAGTCTGTTAGCTGGTAGCAGAAGGTAGTGCCACTTCAGCCTCCAACCTTTTAACAACATTCTACTATTTTAGATGACCAAAGTTATTACTTTTTGCTTTTTCTTGTATCTTTCTGATAAAGAAAAGCAACAGAATAGAGAAGTTTATAATTACTCTTATATAATGAAAAAATATTATATCTTATGCCTGACTAATTTTGTCTTGTCTATAAGTAATCCAATATATCTCAGCTAAAATCCCTCTGTAGCTTTTCTCACTTGTCTATTTATTTTTCTGCTGCTTGAATACTCTTTGTACTCCAGGAAGAAGTTCTTGGTTTGTGATACAGAAAATGAAATTCTGAAGGTGAAGAAAAACTCCCATTGAGTTCCACAGATGGGTAGTGAACACATGACATACGAGTATATCCTTCCAACAATTGCTTAACAAAAAGTTTCAGTTTGTTCCTTTTGAATTCAAAGCCACTGACAGACTACTTCTGAATTCCTATGCTGCTTCTATAAGCTTTACCTTCACTTAAGTTTCACACTATCTGAAAACTGTTTTCCTGTGTCTCTCTGCCTTATTGACTTACTATTCCATTGTAATTCTCAATTCAAAATACAGTTTCTCTGCTACCAAACCAGGACCTGATTCTAACCTCTGACTAATTCTGTATCAGAGTAAAGAGTATTGATTTCAGTAGTGTTAGTTTCAATTTACACCACTGAAAGAAGGATGCAATTGTGGACATAATTTCTCTTTTTCCATTATTATCATCTGACTCTGGAAAAGCATTTTATTATCTTACTCTGGAAAACCATTATCTACCTCAGTAAAGTCTTTGGGAAGCAATTTGTATGAACCACACCATACATAGTAAAGTCAAATTGTTATGTTTTATTTGCTGTAAAGATAAAGCACTAGATTTTCATCTCAATCTTAAACAGATCTCTCCTTTTGTATTGATTTGTTTAGACAGCCAAGTGCGAAAAATATAGGTGATGGCCTGTAATAGTTTATTAATATTATATGGTCTATTTGTTTGCCTGATAATTATAGTTGTGGTTTTTTCCTGCATATTACAAGGATGGTTAATTCAAGCAGAGAGTCTTTTTTTGAGCATGGACAAGAGTTTATTTCCAAGCTTAAAGAAGCAGTTCAGGTACTACAAGGCATGAGACTTACCTGTAACTACTTCACATTTAATAATCTGCTTTATAAATTGAAGATCTTTCATAAACGAGAACAAGAAGTAAGGAAATCCTGAGAGAAGAGCAGTTGAAGGATAGAAGATAGATAAGCAGACTCCTAAGGAACAAATTGAACAGTAATGTGTGTGGCCCATGGAGAAGTTGGGGTTTTGTACATATTCATGTAGATTTTAAACTAGATTAGAAAGAAGACTCCCTTCTTTTTATTTTGTGATTTTTTGCTAACAATGACCGCAAACAATACCTTATTTAAGTAGTTCATTATACCACATTTTTTTAATACTCTTTGCTGATGTTTTAGTCCTAACTCATATCAGACACCTTGTTTCCTGCTCATCTGAACATCTGTTTTCTTTGTTTCCAAGTTGAACACATATCTAAACAACGGTTACTATCACCCGTGTTCAGCCTTCCCTGTGTTCTTAGGTTCATCCATTCTTTCAGCCACTAGAAAAGGCTTTGGGTACTTTTTCCCATAATTTATTCACTTTGTTATACTTCCTCCTTTGTAATAGATTAAAAGATGACTTATGCCAAAACTCCTAGCAAAAAAAAGCTGTATAGAAGTATGAACTCTGTGGGGTTTAGTAAATTCTCCTGTGTACCACTGCATCACTGGGACCAGCTGAAAGCAAGAAAATCACAGTCTCACCTCAGAGTGGAGGAAGTAGAGGACTACAGTCAAAGGGCAGGGAGCTGACAAACCGAAAGCAACTTTGATTTGTAGGTCTGCAAAAGTTAACTGGGAATATCTGAAGCTTTTATTATCAGTATAATCCATTTTTAATTTATGTTATTCTATTATTACTGAATCATTCATAACCTGATTTAGAGGGTCTTTTTCTATTATCTTTGACATTCAGAAGTATACACTCAGAGATATGAAAGAAGAATTTTATCTTGAGCTTGTTTGTAAACTACTGGCTATGTGTATTCACTCTTTGGTATTTACTATTCACAGCGTGCAATGGATCACCTATGCCTAACTTCTGCATCCCCACTAGATGACTATAAATTTACAAGCAGAAGACTAATCAAGGCTATATAATGAGATTTTCATACCAAGCTAAATCAAGCTAAAATTCAAGAAGCTTTCAGTAAGTTATCCATGAATACAAGACAGATGTACGTTTACTCATGAAAGAATGAAAAAAGTAGTTATATAGGTCCACAGTCAAAAGTATAAATACAAGCACCCCAAATCACATTATGTTTAATGATCAAAATGGCTTTTAAGTAACTGAAACCATGTCAGTCTATTTCAGTCCCTAATTAATGGTAGTAAAGGAACATGGTTTTAAAATCTGGCAAAGAAATTGGGAAGTAAATTTGTTAAATAATTTGCCTGTTGTATGGTACATTTACTGATCAATGTTTAATATTTATTTTAATGGAGTTTTTTCTTTTAAAATAGGAATAAAAAGCCATGTTGAACTAAAATAAGTATTATTTCTTTGTGTCTGTCCATCCATCTCTCCATTGTCATTTACTTACCATACAAGAGTATCAGATTAGAATATAAAAGTAGAGAATGCACATCTATAATCAGAAAATCAAATAAAAATATAAAATAAAACATCAATGTACATTGCACAGCACTTTTAGATTTGAAATGTTTTTTTCAAATTCATTATAAAGGGATGTTAATCCAGTGAAGTCAGATTTCTAAATTCAAGAAGGTGGACATGCTCTAAAAGTAGGCAGAATTAAAATTGTAATTATATTCTCCTTTCCACATCTCAAAAATTCCTATGGATCTTGTATACTTTAACTCCCTTATTCCAGGCTTAAACAAAAGATGTACCTCATAAACATGAAAAGTCCCTTCTTTTCTACATAAATTTATTCTACTCTGTGTCAGGGATGATACTTAAGAAGATAAGAACTTTGAGGACTTTGAAACCTGTTTCACTGAAGTAAATGGAAAATATTTTGTTGCCTTCTATGATCCCTAATGTAAGCAACTGGAACTTTCACAACACCTTGGAAAATGCATGAGTTTAAGACTCTATATGCTAAAATTGTAGATGAAAGAACTTTGTGAATGTTTGCCATTTATAGAGCAGATTGAAACAAATGCTACTGTTAAAATTACAGAGATAAGAAAGAGCTGGAAAAACCTTGACTGTATATAAGTAAACTCTGTCAACTGTAATTTTAACAAGGAAACAGTAAAATTTAGACTGTATACATTTTTTTCAACACTCTCTTTGGTGAGGGTGGGAAGCTAAAGTTGATGATCTAGAGATATTGATATTTCCTGTTAATAACACCCATGTAGAGAAAAGCCCTATGGAATACAATATAGATTAAACCAACATAACATTACAAATTTGGAGTATCATAAGAATAATTTGTAGAATGAATTCACAAAGAAAAAGAAAACAATTGCATTGAATTTTTGAGCCATTCTTTATAATTTTGGATTAGACCTGTCTCTTTTGCCATAATTATTCAGGTTTCTAAAAAGTCTTTATTCAGTACTACACATATTTAAATTGTATAAAACTATTCAATGATAAAACTTCCCAGAAAAAATCCTGTCATAAAAAACTCATTCACTCCAAACTATTTTCAACAGAACATGAGAATAGGTTATTTAGTAGATAACAGGATATCTAGTTTAAAAAGAAATAAACAATGAGCTAGTGTTTCTTTTAACCAACTTTTGGTGATATGTACATTATTGTATCAAAATTACTTGAAGTAGCATGAAGCAGATTTGGAGTTTTATGCATTACATTTTTTTTTTGGATGTGTGTCCCTGCTATCTAAGTATACATGGTTTGAAAGTCAAGCAATGACTGTGGGTAAATAATTTGATTAAATTTATTATTTTGCAGATCTGTATAGATGTTATTGCCCTCTCTTCTAAGTCCCTTCACATATACAACTCTGGTAAAATAGGTATAGAGAAAAATAAAGACAAGACAAAATAAAATTATGTATCTGGTATCTTTGTAATAAACAGCTTTATTGTATATATCAAATAATTTACAAAGTGCAAGGGCCTGATATGTCTCTTGCTTAAAATACCCTTACAGCTTTAATGAGTGCTTTAATGTATCTAAACTCCTTTCCTTTTTGAGCTTGAGAAATATTTTTACCTGAGGGCAATCTCAAGCGCAAATAAATATAGGCTGGGCAAAGAATGGATTGAGAGTAGCCCTGAAGAGAATGACTTCAGAATGTTGGTGGATGAGAAGCTTAATTTGAGCTGGCAGTGTGCACTCGCAGCCCAGAAAACCAGCTGTATCCTTGGCTGCATTAAAAGAAGTGTAACCAAGCAGTTTGAGGGAGGCGATTCTCCCCCTCTTCTCTTGTGAGAACTCACCTGGAGAAGTGCATTTAGTTCTGGAGTCCTCAGCACAGGAAGGACATGGATCTGTTGGAGCAAGTGCAGAAGACAGTCATGAAGATGAGCAGAGGGCTGGAGCCTCTCGCATATGAGGACAGGCTGAGAAAGTTTGGCTTGTTCAGCCTACAGAAGAAAAGGCTCTGGGGAGAACTTACAGCAGCCTTCCAGTAATTACAGGGGATCTACAAGAAAGAAGGGGAGGGGATTTTTATCAGCGATAGGACAAGGGGTAATGGTTTTAATCTAAATGCAGGGAGATTTAGATTAGGAAGGAATTTTTTATTATGAAGGTGGTGTGGGTTTGCCCAGAAAAGTTGTGGATGTTCTATTCCTGGAGGTTTTCAAGGCTAAGTTGGATCATGCTTTGAGTAGCCTCATTTAATGTAAGTTTTCCCTTCTCATAGCAGTGAGAGTGGGATCTCCATGATCTTTAAGATCCCTTCCAACCCAAATCATTCTATGATTCCATAACTCACCTTGCAGATAAGAAACTCCATTAGTACTATGTCACATGTGATATCTACTGCTTAACCAGAAGCCATAATTGGATCTCTCACATCTGGAAACACCATTCAGTTACATAGATCATTGTCCACCACTGTTTAGATATCTTGTTCCAAGGTACATAAGGATTTAAAATAAATCAGAAGGACTTTGAGCCACCTGATCTTGTGTCCTTGCCCATGTAAGCTCCCTTCCAACCCAAATCATTCTGTGATTCTATAATTCAATGATTATTCTGCATTAACTCAAGTGCAGTTTCTCTGAAGCAAGAATTTTTTCCAGAAACTCCGTGGATCAATATGATTAATGTGATAGGTTCACATAGGTATTCTAATAAGTAATAAGCAGACTGATGGCGAGCCATCTAATCACATCTAATCACATAATTACATTTAGAAAATCTAGTGATGGGGCAGGTAGGTTTAACACTTTGATTGTGAACAATTTAGGCCAGAATGAGAAATGGTGAAAGAAGTAGTGTTTTCTCCCATGCAGTCCTTAAAGCCAATAGGACAATTCCAACCTTATGCTTTTCAGAAAACTTATTAAGCATTGCAAGATTTTTTAGTACATGTGGAAAAAGTTAAAGAAGCAGCTTGTATGTATAAGACATTGATGGTTTCCAAACACATAAGTCACTCCCAAGTAGTAATAAATCCAGAATCAACACAACATCTGTTGATATGAAGTACATCTGGACTAGAAGTTATTTAATGGTATAACCCTAAAATAGAATAATGGCATTCGCTTTGCAAGGATTGTAGGTCATATAGTTGTCAAGCCTCTGCATAAACTCTCTTCATTTAACCTCTGAATCTTTACGTTTTCATAGCATGTCCCAAAAATTAATAAAATGGCTATGTTTCTTAAGTATGACCAAGTCAAACACAAGAACATTGATGTCTTTTTGAATAATTATGAACAAATATACATGTGCTCTGGAGGATTAATATCTGTTAAAGGGCTTTCTCATATAAGATAACTTGATGAGACAATTGATTCTCTAAACATGTGTTATGAAGTAGATCTAATCTTTTTGGAATTCAGGGAGGCATTTGATACGATTCTTTACTGTAGGCTGAAGACCTTTAGGTATATGAAAACTGGACACTGAAAAATTAGTGAAAACTTTCCTTGGACTTCAAAATCTTGTTTTTTTCTTTAGCCACTCTGCCTATCTGTCTGGTATATATATATGTATTTCTTTTTTTTTTTTTCCAGTGACTTCCATTAGTTCCTTTTTTAAGCTATTAAGCTGTCATTAATTACTTATATGGACATCACCAGACTGACATAATAATGTCTTCGTCAATGGAGGACTGGTTTTCACTAAGTTTTAATATTTCTATTCTCTCTTAATTAATCATATTTTTTTTTCCTACAAAACCCAAGGAAGTGGAGATTTTGGGGGATAAACTGATAAAATGTCACTTTTGAAAAACCAGGAATTCGCATATCCTCATCTCAGTTCTGTTTTGGAAGATAGGAAAACAGCTCTTCTCTGCAAAATGAGCCATGAGCTGAGTGCAACAATAGTACAGGTATGAGTAGTGATCTCACTGACAAAGAGGCAGGATGTATAACATCAAATCTGGATCAAAATTGAGTCCAGAGTCTGATCAGCAAGTCTGCAGTGGTGAGGTGGGTCCAAGGCCAAGCTAGGAAGCTAAACTGATGAATTCAGTCACATTCACAGAGATATAAGACCAGAAACAGGCATAGCTATGACACAGCTGTGAAGTAGTATAGGTCAGGGCAGTGCCAAATTTTCATTTTACAAGCAGCTCCTAAGTGAAAGGAGAAGCAAGCACTCACTTTTATCTTTATTCACAAGAGTTCTTATCGTCAAAGAAGCCAACAATGACTAAGACAGCTGAACTCCATGACTTCTCCTGTTGAACTCATAGAGGGGAATGCACTCTGGGACCTGACAGTAGGAATACAAGAGTTCTTGGCAACATTAGGCATGAGCCTAATCTACTTTTGTGAAACAGGTAATTTCACCTAAAACTGTGAAAAATGTAGCACTTCCTTCACAGATTATTCAGAATTCCCAAATATAGAATGTGCCAATATAGTAACTTCTTCATTAAGCAAACACAATTATTCTATCACAGTGGAAACTTATCATACAGAAGGAGAATAAGGGTGACAGGGAACAGTGAAATATTAGTGGATAAAGAGATAAATTCCAAAGAAAATATGTTGGTTAGCAATAGAAAGATGATGAAAAATAAATTGCAGGAATTCACAAGTGGAAGAAGATGCACATGTGAGAGTAAGAACCACAGCTGGGAGGTTTTGATTAGCAGTTGGCTGCCATGTACAAGGAAAGATTAAGGAATGTACAGATTTCCCTTTGAGCCATCACAGTTGTTAAATGGAATAGAATGGCTAATAGCATATGTTTTGTTTAATAAGAGTTGAGGAGCAGGAAACTCATGCTCAAAACCATTAAAGTATGACAGAAACCCCCCTGAACTTAAGTCACTGCTTAATTCCTTGTCTTTTAACTACAATTTAGGTTGATTGCTTATCCTGAAAAAATATATCCATTTCTCTAATATAGGCTGATAACGATCATTTGCCAGCTCAAATTACAATGGTATTTTTCTTCTGACAGCTAGAAAGAGATTATTCATTTGACAAGTGGGCTTGAATATCTGTTGCCTCCTGTCTAAACCTGCCCTTGGTGACACAAATTTATACTGGGACCTGCACAGAGCTCCAATTACATCCCCTCCTGAGTTGTTGGAAAGGCAAAGGACCATGCTGCAAACGTCTGTACGTGCTCCTGACTCTAGTCTTGAAACTGTTCTTTGTTAGAAGAAATCCATCAGTGCGGTTCCCCTGTAGCATTAGTTTTCTCTCCAGCCTCTGCTTCTCTTCCTTAATGAGTCAGAGACAAGACAGGAAAGCCCTGCCACTATAGAGTTATAATAAGAAATGAAAGAAAACTCAAATAGGATGTTTCATCCCTTCTTTTAATCTCTTCCATTTTCTTTTTGCATAATCTTCATTATGTTTTTTGAAAGATAGGTGGAAAATGTAATTCACTCTCATAGCTAACATGAAAGGAAGCTTTCAAAAGGCTAATGCAACAGAGAAATTGATTTAGATCAGTCTGTTCATGCAAAAATAGGATCACTTGTAGCAGCACTAAAGACTGTGAAACTAGAGACCGGCTACAGAAGTCAGCTGCGAGGCTCAAAAACTCTTCATGCTCTGCTTTATTAACTTTACAGGAGCTAACAAGGGGTGCTGTTCACAGCTTGTGTTTGGAACTATAGAAACAACCACATTAAAATGTTGCAGAGCAGATTGTCCTTCAGGACTGTGCTGAAGAACTGAAGTGGTCTTGAAGTACTTAAGTGCCTGTCCAGAAATCTGTCTCCATCAACCTCTCATCCACATGACAGATCCTTAGCATGGTTTCCTTATTGTGGTTTAGAAAATCCATTAAATACAGATTCTCTTGAAAATCAGCATGCCTGGAGCCTGAGGACTGAAGCAATTTCCTTCCCATAGACACATATTTTCTCTGACCTTAGGAAAAGAGATTATTCTGTTCATCATACTCACAAACAATGTATATGCACAAAAAGTGTCGGCACAGTGACTGCAGTAAAACAAATATGGAAAGATTTCCTGATGTTCAAGGCATTCTTGTCACCTTGCAGCCATGTCTCGGTGACAGAAGGCCACAAATCACGGCTCTGCAGAGCCCCAGTCCAGATGCCCTAGACAGCACCTGAGGGGAGGGCACCAGGGCTCGCTGCGGGCATCCATAGGGGTGAGGCAGCAGAGTAGGTCCAGGCAGCCTGTGCCCAGCCCACCATCCCAGCTAAGAGCAGGGCAGCTGGGGACACTGAGGGCAGCCCTGGGGACACGAACAGGTTGGAGACAGGGTGGGCCAGAGGCCCAAAGCTGGACAGGCTGTGGGGAGCTGTAGACCATGCCTGTGGTGGTGCTTCTGGGACAAGGGCTGATGGCCCTGGGCTGCGCTGGAATGGCACCCTGGGTCATGGGCCGGGTGGGGAGGAGGCTGGCAGGGGCAGCCAGGCCTGTGGGTGCCTTCAGGGCCCTGATGGAGGGAATGACGATTGTTCTCAGTTGTCTGCAATACCTTACCACTATATCCCTGCACTGTTACTGCTTTACAGACTTTTTTAATCCCATATTCAGTTAGTGTTTTGATTTTACAATTGATTATTTTATGTCTGGCAAGCTTTTTTTTTCCAGGAATATTTATGGCAAACAAGCAGAAACAGAGTTAAATACAACGTCTATGTTAAAATGAGTATCTGTAGAAAATGTTTTTTCAGTATTCACTCCATCTTAATAAAAACAAATCCATTTTTTCCAGAGTTAATTTACTGCAGAAACAGAATTGCAGTCTACACAATAGCATAGAACAGAATGCAGAGATGAAAGATGATAAAGACAAGATATATGTTGTAAGTTTTAAGATAAAAAATAAACAGATATTCAGACAAATGTGATAGTTTCAAAGTCAGAATGTTCAAAAGACATGTTGTCATATTTGACACATAATTATGATACGTGGGATATTCAAATACATCAAACCAAATTTATGAATATCATATGTATGTTTAGGGCTGACTAAAGAGCATATTCGTGCTTTAATAGGTAACCAGAGTGAGTGAAAGATAATTGAGAAATATCCGTAGCCCAAGTAATGTTTCTGTAAACCATTAAACAATATCTAAGGAATGCACACATACATATTGCAGTCCTAACAAAATAAAACTTTTTGGTTTGACCTGTTTCAAGGAAAGCGGTATGTAAGGGATTGCTGTAATATAAACCAAATAAACTAATTTATGATGAAAAGTAATCATACAATGAGGAAAGTTCCATATGAGAGGAATTTTATCTGCATCAGACCAGTGGCTGCTGGGTAAGCAATTAAAAATTCTTACATATTTTAACATATTTTTTTTTTACATTATTAGATAGCTCATAAAAAAAATAATGGGGAAACTTGCCAGATATATTAGATACTTATCCTTTACTGCAAAGTGTACCAAGAGTAAACAATAACAACTAGAAGTCTTAGTGCACAAATAAAGCATAATTGGCCTCTCAGAGGCTTGATGGTCTACATCAGAGATAAACAGGTAGGGAGAAAAAGAAAGCTTTTTACTGTATGATGAAAATATTTATGTTTTCTGTGAAACTCAGAAGGAAGTAAAAAGCAGGCCTGCTAAAGCTTCCAAATAAAGAGGGGAATAGAACAATGTAGTATCACAACAAGAGAGAATAAGACTGATGCACTTTATTTCAGCTGTCTAATACCTGAAGGACATGGCCTTCTGGTAGAATGAGCTGAATGAGCTATATGAGCATTTTTAAAAAACATAGCCTACTAATGAATTATTGAGGACAATGCTGAAACCATTTTTTAATTTATAAACACTAAGAGAACTTAGGCTGTGTTATGTGAAAAATGCATCTGAGAAAAGAGAAGTAGATGGTTGTAAATAGGTACATGGCTGAAACTGTCCAAAAGTGTCAAGTTACTACTAATCGTATGAAAATTAATGTAAAAGTGAAGCAGAATAATAGCATTAAGTTACAAATTCAAATTTGAACCAGGAAGACGGGCTTCCATAAAAAGTATTTCTAAAGGGAAGAAAGAGATATTAGATGCACAATTAAACTACAAAGCAGAAGAATTTAGTCTATAACTGGGTTGTGGGTTTATATCAACAAGCAGATAAAGCAGGAATAGCAGGGGAGAAGGAGAAAAACAGGAATGACGAATGGCCTCCAAGTTACACTTACGAAAGACTGTTGGAAGAAGTTAACTTCTAGAAAATATATAGTAAAGAGTACTTAAATCTTCAGGTACATATGTTTTCTCTAAAAAGTTCGTCCTTTCTGTGTCTACCAAGGATAACTAAAAAGTGACCAGCTTAATATGAAGATTCATATAGATGTTCATTACTAAATATTACTTGGTAAGACATTAGAGAATCTTTTTAAAATTTAAGTTTAGGGATGAGCTTTCTCACTAGACTATGTAAACCTAATCCCTTTAGGATTAGACAACAAAATTGATAAATCAAAGAATCATAGAATTCTTTGCATTGGTAGGGATGTTAAAGTTCATCTAATTCCAACCCCCATGCCATTGACAGGAACACCTCCCACTACACCAGGCTGTCTGAGGCCCCATCCAACCTGGCCTTGAACACTTCCAGGGAGGGGGCATCCACAGCTTCCCTGGGCAACCTGGGCCAGTGTCTCATCTCCCTCATTATGAAGGATTTCTTTCTAGTATCATAGGGGTTCTATAAAAATCAGACATTCTGAGACAGTCCTAGTGAATCCTTGAATTCTGAAATGTAAGATTATGAAATGCAAATTTCTCAGAAAAAAGTCAAATTTTTATCATATATACAAAATGTAATAGTAAAAGTCTTAAAAATTAGTACAGTCATTTGAATAGAGATATGAGAATTGTAGTGTAGTTAATGATATTCTCATTTACTGTAAATCAGTGTATTGCCACAGAAGAAAACTTACTTCAATCAAGAATCTGATTCAGATATACATTCTTAGGTTTTGTCTAATTAGAAAATAATAATAATTAGTAAAAAAATTCTTTGTCACAATTCATATAGGAAGTACACAGATTCTATTTCAATATGCTTCTATTAATACGTATTTATCTATTATATGATATCAATAACCCAAATTTCCCCCGGTCCCTTGAATATCACACCTCTCTTTTCCTTTCTTTGTACATTTCACTTTTTCTTTTTGCCTGTCTTTCATATACATATATACAGTTATGCACTTTCTCTGGCTCATTCTCGTATATGGCAATAAGAATATTTTTGAATAGAAGATGAAACTACAAGTCAGATGAAATCCCCAAGGGCTGTAACCACATTTCACCTACTCAGAGAACAGTAAATTCCCAAGTCAAGAACCTGGCAATGTTTGCGAGTATCAAAAGCACTGGAAAATATCAATAGGAACTGAAAATGTGCCTTGGCTGTGTTTAGTATTGTCTTTAAGCAGAAGAGTTGCGCTAGTACTAGCATTTTGCATGAAATTTTGAGTCAGAAACATCAAGTAGTGGATGAAGAGTTGAATGTTGTGACTTCTGACTTTACCTCCTTAAAATTACTTAGGTGTGCAAGAGTTACATTATTTCTACTTTGTTTCTACATATGTAAGCACTGCCTTATTCTCCAACACTTAGCTGTTCTCAAATAGCTCTTAAGATGGATTTTAGCATTTAAGTTGGATTTCTTCTAGATTTCTATAGATTATATTTTTATTCCTCATGATTCACAGATCAGAAAGTGATTCACATATCATAAAATTATTTCTGATGGACCTTTCCACTCATGGTGAATTAAAATAAATACAAAATTTTCTATCCCAGAAGGGATCTAATTATGTGCATCTTAAGCTGCAGTCTGTATTTTAAAATGACATCTTTTTGAATACTCATGTGAATTGTACAATTGAATACAATAGGGATTTGGTTAGCATTCTCATTATTTTCTTTGCTACCTAAAATTCCCCTACTCTATTACTAGAGAAAAATCAATATTAGCAGCGTTATTTAAGATTCAAAATACGTTGACTTGAATTCTCGTTTAAAAAAATATTGAATCAGAAACAGAAAAGACTGCTGTCTTTCTGGTCTAAACATATAACTCAATTCAGTCCTAACTGCAGATCTACAGGCAGTATATTAATCCTTATGTGCTAGGACTTTTGTTGTTTTTGTTAGTTTGCTTTATTTCTGAGAATAATATAAATCGTACTGAGGAAAAAGATTGATTAGTAAGATTTTTACTTCACCTTCAAAGAGTTTCAAAAGAATATGAGATGTTTCTAGTGATCTAGTTAATATGAATAACTCTCTGGCAGAAACAATGTTCCAAAATCTTCCACAGACTATAAACTCAATGAGAGACCTGGCTTCATCTGGTAACTGTGTAATTTTCCCAATGGCAGCCAATCATATATCAACAGAACTTTCAAAAACTTTCAGCATGTGCATAACTCTTGTCTCTCAAAATTTTACTCAGCTAGCTTAAACTAAGAGGGAATCAGTATTTTCTCGATGGTTAGTAGTTCATCATCTCTTTGCTCAAATAAAAATATTGTTTCAATATCTTGATAAAGTTCATTGTCTACAGTGTTTATCCAACCCTCTTTCTCCTTATAAATTTTAAATTGGCTTTGAGGCCCCGACTAATCATGATTCAATAAATATTTTGAAAATACATCAGAAATCTGATCACATTCTAAATAATCTTAGCCAAGGGGGAGAAATTGTTTATCACTTTGTGGTAAACAATGCAACACTAATATTTTACCCTAAAATCTCTTTAAATGTCATTGCAGAGTTGTGTGCATATATGGAAATAGACAGAAAGCCACAGATAATATTTTGTAAAAAAGAAAGAATTAGAAAAAAAAAGGATTAGATTGTGACACTGATTTACACTACAGTAATAAATAAATTTTGGTAGAATACATTTAGTGGAGTAATTCTGAAATGATTCTCAATAAGTGAAACAAAACTGTTGAAAGTTGCTTCCTTCAAAGCTATTCTAGAAAGAAAACCTACAATATTTCTGTTTCTCAGCTAGATTTAAAGTTTTTTTAAGAAACCTGCCTTTGAAAACACTTTTCTTCTTTAGATTCTACATGTAAAACGTAATCTAAGGGCAGAATATCAGCTATAGTGGTGATGAGGTTATAGTTCAAACTGCAATCTCAAATTCTCAAAACTACCCATATAATTCACAAGGCTGAAGAAATACTAAATGCAAAGTCACAAATCTTACTATTCATGACACTTGTATAAATTCTCTTTCTAAAATGCTAGGCAGGACAATTCTTTCAGGCACACTTCTTTTTCTAGATATTTTGAGTTGAGCTAGATTAATGTCTTCCTTTTCTGTTGCTGACATTCTGTATTGCTTATCTTGTATTCATTGTCAGATCCCTAACTCAGTTGAATACCTCCTTCAAGACTTGTATGAAAGTGCTGCTGCATTCCAGGTAGTGGAAAAGAAGGCAAAGGGAAGGTTCAAAGCAGCTTTCCTGAATTAGTTCTGTACAGACAGCCACTTGAGTAAATACAGGGAGACTTGTTTAACTCATTATATTAGAAGAAATATTCCATTCAAAGAAAAAGTTTTTTAAATTAAGTGGCACATATAAAAAGCCCTGTTTGCCTAATCTATGTAAAAAATCATAGCTCCTTGTAGCACTTAAATGACGGTATATATGTTGTGACCCAAACTGGGCTGTCCAGAGGTCAACAGGGGGACCCCTAAAATGTGTGGATTTCCCTCAGGCTAAATTAAGATGAAATGACACCAAAGAATTGAGTTTAAACCTATTTATTTACACAATCAAGGTCTTAGGAATACGACAAGCATTGGTTTGTTAAGACTGTAACAAAGAAAAGGGGAAAAAAAGAAGTGAGCAAGGCAAAGAGGGAAAAGAGTAAAAAATCACTGGTCCAGATTTCAGCATATTCTTCCAGGATACCAGAATGGAGAGCGTTATTTATAAATGAGGGTCCTTCAGGGGAGGAGTTTTGGTGACCCCGTGCAGTGCCCCTACTGAAAGTCTCTGGATATTATGAAATTAGTCTGGGGTGTGAGGGGATCTTAAGTGACCTTCTTCCTCTGTCTACTGGCAGGTCTGGGGTATAGGACTTTCTCAGTGCACAAACGCAGCGGTGTTGCCTGCAAAACTGGGAAGCTGGTACAGAACGAGGCACTGTCCACCTCCACGTGACTCCCTTCTTTCTGTAGTTCAATGGCTGGAAACAGTTGATTTAAGGCATACCATTTCCATCGCAGTATTAGCCTCTCAGTCTGACAAGAGAGTATGCAATAAAATTAAAATTAAAATTAAAATTAAAATTAAAATTAAAATTAAAATTAAAATTAAAATTAAAATTAAAATTAATTAAAATTAAAATTAAAATTAAGGTATGAAGATCTATATGTAGTAGACATGAAAGATAACATTGGAAAAATCTTGTCCATTCTACTTACTGCTGAACTCAGAGCTTTAGGAACTAGTGATTCAGTGTTGTTCAGGACTGATTAACTAATATACTTCATACCTATTTTCTGATTTTGTTGGAGCAACATTGAATTATATTAAATTAGAGTCAAAAAATTATTTGAGCCAAAAAAAATTTTTGTCTTTGGAACTAATTTTTAGTTACACTCTTATTTTATCTTCATTCTTATTAGTTTACTTTAAATTATCCATATGAGTTTGAAAGCAATAAATACTTTAACATTTATTAAATTACTAGCCAAAATCACTGTCCTAGAAATCCTATAAAACTGTTTTTCAGCTGAATTTTATCTGTCAAAGTAACTGGCATGTTTCATTTTTTTTCTCTTTCTAAAAGTCAGTTTAAAGCTGTCTACAAATAGCATGACTAATGAGTCTCTGGTCATCCCCCACTGTTCATCATCCAATGGTTTGATTTTAAAATATTCCTAGAGCTTTTTCAATTTAACTCACTTTTCTTGTCCCTATATAAATATTCAGAGTTAAGAGAACAGTAAGACATGTTTGTCCAACTGTCTATAATAACAATTATTGAGAAAATAACTCTTGACTGCTTAGTGAAATGTTACTGTTTTACCAAGTAATTGTATTTTAATGAATACAAATGAGAAAGAAGTGGCCTTCTTTCAACCACAGAAGAGTCATGCTTGTCACTTGTTGGGAGAACAAGGACTTTTATCTTTCACTGAGTCAGAGTGAAATTTTAGTTTGGATTTCTGACATCACTGGTGGACGTCATCATTCTTTGGCAATCAGCTACCTGTGGCTATGTGTATTTTTGTTTTGTTTCTGCTTTCTCAACTTCACTTGTGCTGCTTTTCAACAGAAAATTTTCCTGAGACTGAAAAACGTTGTCAGAAGAGCTTTAGTGTAACTCATGCATCATTAAGTTTTTAAATTAAAAAATCTTATGAATTTAATTACTTGTTCAAGATTGGATTTTATTTGGTTAGTACTAGCATATGTGTTTAAACTATGAAAAGTCTAATCATCTTCTGTACACTGGCAAACTAGTAAGGGTCTAATGGGAAAAAAATCTCCAAATAGAATTGACAGTAGATGTTTAAGGAAGATATGTATTCAAGACTTTGGGATATATTTATAAAGGGATTGACTAGACAATGTCCTCCATGTGCTTGGAAATATCAGTTCAAATTCCTTTTCTTGGAAGTCTTACTCCTAAATTAAGCAAAAGAAATGCTCTAATTCTTTTGAGAGGTTTTTTTTCATTAGTATTAGCTAAGGGTGATGTATGTAAATGAATATATATGTAAACAGTGTATAATGCTGTTTATAAATAGACATTTATTGCATATATGTATATAATCATCACAGAATCATAGAATGTTTTGGATTGAAAGGGATCATGAAGGTCATCTAGTCCAACCCCTGTGCAGTGAGCGGGGACATCTTCAACTAACTCAGGTTGGTCAGAGCCCCATCCAACCTGGCTTTGAATATTTCCAGGGATAGGACATCTGCCACCTCCCTAGGTAACCTGTTCCAGTGTTTCATCACCCTCATGCAGAGATGAATTTTGCTGCATCTCTATGTTAGGCAAAAAAAAAGAAAGAAAAGCACCGTTAACTTTGAGAGGTATTAAGTTCCACAAAGGTATCTTAAATTGGACAAGAATAGTGTTAGTAAACTCAGAAACAGTGGCTGGCTCCTAAACACATAAAACAGGGATAACTGATACTCAGCACTAATGGAATAATTTTTTGCAAACTCAGAATAAGATGAGAAATATTCCAGAGATATAATTCATCTTTGGGTGAATTGTACTAATCTTCCATGGGTACTCTTTGTCCTAGAGTACCACAGTCCAAGCAGTAAACATTTTTTTAGGAAGGAGAGAAATTGCAGATGTATTCAAATGCGGTCTTTTCTCATAAAGATATTTCAAAATTAAGAGATCCTGAAGTAACGCTAAGTGTCTATTCAGAGCACTGATCATTCAGTAATTTTGTGTCCCAGGGAATTTTACCAAGAAGGCAATGGAAAATAGAGTCTGGTTTGTAATTTAGTGATGAAACAGGATAATTTATTATTTGGATAACCTCTCATAAAAGAATATACATATTTTATTTGCCATATAGGTCAAGAGGAGGAAATAGTAGAGAGATTTCATGTTCAATAAACAAAGTACACATCACAGGATGAAAATAAAATGTTTGTTTGCTTTGTTTTTAAAGAGATGTCATGACGAAACCTACAGACGTCCTTTATTGAGATATCTGAACTGGAACTTTCTTGACATTAAAAGTCATTTTCATCCATTTTGATTAAGAATAAATTATGCTTAGTTCAGTTCATTCACTTCTGCACCTACTGCTTTGTGTTAATTTCAGACAAACAATTTGGTGAAACATTAAGAAGTGTTTCTTTCAAGCCTTTCTGAAAATTTCAGTGTATCAGGAACTCTGGACTGATTTTGCTTGAAATTACCCTGCCTTCTGAAATTTAAAGGAAGTTGTTTCAACCTCCTTTTGCTTAAATTTCTTTATTAAAACTACCTGTTATAAGGCAATAGGTGTTCACCATTCCCTGCTCTGTTCATATAGTCAAAGGTTTGTAATGATTTTGTCCACATTTGACCAGAAAAAAAGAGAAGACTACTGTGGGTATAATTCCGAATGTAACTTCTCCACATTCTTGTTGCTTCCTGAAACACAACCATCCTTCAGGCTGTTGGTGTACTTCGCCTGCTTTGGAGACACCTGGATGTCAGATGCCAGAATGTCTATCAAGGCAGAACTCAAGAAGAGATGGTCAGAATATCATCCTTGGAATGATGAATCATCCATTTCTGGGGAGAGTTTACAGAGTCCAGACTTTTTTTATTTTGCAGAATGAAGAAAAACTAATTTAAAACTGATTGTATTAGGGTTTTTTTATCTTAACATACTTCCCCAAAGAAGTATTAAGTCATGATTTTATTGTGAACTGATAGCTATAACCTCATGCTTTGTGACCAAGACCCTTCTCAAATTGCATCAGAACAGATAATTCTAAAAAACAATGGAGAAAATGGCATTATTTATAGAAATGTCATCACGTATTGGTTCTGTTGGTATAACAGTAATTTTGCATTCTCTTGGACTTATTAAATATTTACAATTATTTGAAATTTATGTTTAGTTAACATAATCACATGGCTATAGTTTCATTTTATAGGTGGAAGATGAGATTTTTTTGGAATGTTTCTGGAATATATCTGTTCCTGGTTTCTTTTAAGTCCCCAAACTACCAACATCATACTATGGAATGCTCTGCCTAGGGAGGTGGTTGAGTCGCCATCCCTGGAGGTGTTCAAAGAGAATTTGGATGAGGCACTTAGTGACATAGTGTAACTGACAAGTAGGAGTAGGTGTAGGTAGTAGGTGAAGGTGCTGGGCCATAGGTTGGACTCGATGATCTCAAAGGTCTCTTCCAACCTTACGATACTGTGATACTGTGATACTATAAAAAGATATTTGTTAATTCAAAGTGTGTATATATATTAAACTTGAAAAACAGCTTCCAAACTTCCCTTTTACTCTAGCATTCTGTATTAGTTATTTTTATTCTGTGTGATAAAATATGCATATAAATATTAGTTATATTAATTTGAGTCTTTTATTCAGTATCTTGTAGTAGTTTTTTAGCATAATTTGTAAAAATACAAGTTATATGCTGTATATGGATAACCATTAGACCAAGGAGTATAGATAAGCTACAAAATAAATACATCTCCCTCCTTATACAAGAACAATCCAGAAGTCTTACCTTTGCCAGGTATTTTCAGTTTAGAAAGAATCTCGTCAATTAAAGAAATGTAAAAATTGTAATCTGAGGAACTGATTGCACAGCCAGATGTTGCACTATGTAATGATTATGCCTTTAGGCTCTTCAAAAAAAAAAAAACTTTAAAAAAAAAAGATGAAAAGTCTTTGGTAAAAGATCACAGAAATATTTCTAAAAATAATCTAACGTCATAATTCTGTAAACATTTTACAAGTATTGATTTTTATGGCTTGTATTTTATAAAGACAGAAAATATTTTGTTCCTTATTTGATATTTTATCTTTGTGTGTACATAATTTCTATTTATGTTAAAATTATAAAATTAATAGTTTGAATTTCTTTTTTTATCTGCAAGTTTAACAAGGTTATTTGATACTTATGAAACAGTGAACATGGGCACCTTAAGGAAATATAGGCAGATGGCTCTGATTAATCCTCATTACTAGAAGAAGATTATGGCATGAGACATATCTAAGAACAGAGAAAACCAGATCAGGATCCTCCTAGAGGAAGAAAGAATGTTTTGGCAGATGGAACTGGTTTTTTAAGATATAGAGGAGGCCATATTAAAATCTTCAAAGTAAGGTAATATGCTTGAGGACAAAATGGGTGTAGACTAAGGCTCTTCTAAAACATCTTGGAAATGGTGGAGGAGCAAAAAGAATATGACTGTGTGGGTGTAAGCAAGTGTTTTCAGTTGGTGGGCTCATTATTTTGTTAAGTTTATGTGGTTTCCTACTTGAAGATTTTTAAGAAAGGGAGCTGTGAGCAGGTGATGATTCTTTGCTTTATCTTACTTTCTGGTTGGTGTCAGTTCTTAAGGCAATTTATATTTACAAATTCCATTGTGTTGTTTTTTCTTAATTCCTCTGTGGAGATTGTCCACGTGATTTCTGACCACCTATTATTTGGAAATTAATGGCAGAATGTCGTGCTTAAGAAATTCAGAATCTGTTTTACTGTCCCTTAGAAAAATAGATATTTGAGATAGAAGCAGCTCTTAGATTTGTAATTTGGCAGCTGTTACTGGTATCAGCAAGGAGATTGTAGTGAGAAAATGGAAATAATATGATCTCCTGGATTTGTTTGTTTGGGGTTTTTTTAATTGGTATTCCACTTCTGCCAAGGTGAGAACTAAATAGACTTTAACTGTTTTTCTTCTTTCTTGGCTACTTACTGCCAAGTAATTCTTGAAAGGAGAGGTGTTCCTTCAGAAAGAGGAAAAAGGAAAATATAAATAAATCCATGTACAGAATATATTAATGTAAAGCAGCTATATTTGTATATGCAGTATTTAAAAATTCTGTTGTTTCTATTTTTTATCTCAGCAGCAGGTGTCTAGCAAGTGTCCTGTTCCTATTTCCCACGTCTTTATGTCTCAGAGGAAAAAAATGGAAGATAATAACACCTGTCATTTTAATTTGTCTATCAGTTTGTCCCAAGAAACAACTGAAAAGGATAAATATTTAGTTAGTTTTACTCCCTCCCTCTATATTGTTACCATTTTGGTGTGCCTTTAATCATTCAGAACATTTTTCAGGCTTACTTTCTAGAGAGGAAGCTAAATTAATTAAACACCAGGTACCTTTAGACTTCTATCAGAACTAACAGAGCAGAATGGGTTTTAAACTAAACAGGCATCTCACGTTTCCACTTCTCAATCACTGAGAATCAGTCTAGCAAGCAGCTAAAAAAAAAAAAAAGTAAATCACAGCATTCTCATCCTGTGCTGATGGCTCTTGTCAAGAGTCTTCCTTCTAACTACAAAGAAAGATCTCTGTGACCATTTCTGCTGATTCTTCTTGTCACATCAGAAAAAGATGTTTCTGTCCTCAAATCTCAGAAGCTGACTGTACAACTTTGCCCCTGGTCTCGACAAAATCCTTGTCTCTCAATGAAGAGAAAATAACACTTGCTGTAGAAGAAATGTAGCCTCCATGAAAATCTGAAGAAGCTGTTCACTTTAAAAACCTAACCCCAAAAAATAAATTTAAAAAAATCCCCAACAAACACATATGAGGTAAAGCTACTGTAGATACTGCAGTAGTTTACATCTAAACGTATTGCCTTTACGCTTTATGTAATAAACAGCATTATTTATTTCAATCCATGTTTTTCTTGTGTCTTTTGGCAAGTGATAGAACTTTGTAATTCTCCACCATTCATCAAGAATAAACCCATATGATTTAAGTCTTCAAGATTATTATACAATCGTTTGTAGATAGACATCACATGTCAAACTTGGAAAACTGAACAATTTGCTAATGTATGCAAAGATGTCTCAGCCATACTTTGCATGTTTTAATCTAATGCCTGTCCTTGAAGAAGTGAGCCTTGCAATTTCAGACTAGAGCACTTCACCAGAGGCAAGAGGCTGTTCTGGTGGCAGCAATTCAGAAAATTCTTTGGATTTGCAGAGCTGTGGATCTGACATGTTCTACAAGCAGGAAACTGACTGTTAAAAGCTTTTCTGAAATGGTTCAACAGTTTTTATAACCTTTGAATACTTAATATTTAACGTATACAGGCTGTACAGAAAGAGGAGTGGAGAAAAGTTCCATCTGGGCAGACACACAAAGCTCTCTCACTATAACCCTTACTGAAAATAATTGATGGCTGGTGATCTTCAAAAGGCCTCTTCACTACTAGCAACTTCAGCTTGGGTGGGCTGCAGTTTTCATGTAGGGCTACAACTTCTATAGCTGAAGGGAACAACTGAGGGTGAGGAGTGGAGAGTACAACTGATGCTGAACATTTTTTTCCTGCCTGAACGCTCACTGTAATTCAGCTACACATTTTTCAAGGGTGCTAAAAAAAGTTTTGGAAACAGATTTAACTGCTGATGAAAAGGCTATCTATGTGGGCCAGGGGATCAATTTTCTGTAATTAATATGAGAGAGAAACACTGGTTTAAGAGACAGAGATACACCTGAATGACACGGAAGCTGTTACCTTCCCTCATAAAAGGAAATTTATTGGAACTTTGTGTCAGCTTCTTTGTGCTTGAAGTACAGGCTTGAACTTCATCTGGAGAATGAATTATTGAGGGGGGGGTTATTAATGGGTTTTTGTTTTTTATTTCTTCCCGCTACACATAGTATCATTAAGTACCTTTTGGCTGAGGACTACTCCGTCTCTGTTGTTCTGCACAGAGTTTGGAAATTAGAAACAAAAAGTAATCTTTCATAACTGACATTTTATAAAGATTTCCCTCACCACTTAGGGAATTAGAAGTTAATCTAAACAGATTGTTATCCCTTGATTTACAAGATACTTCTGATTTTGCTTCTGCTTTCAAGGGCTGTCAATACCTTGATGGCTGATTTACAAAACTTGTCGTATAAAAACTGATACATTTTTAGCATAAGAATGGAAGAGACCACTATTCCAAACAAAGATTACTCCAAGGATGTTTAGGATGCAATAATACTCCCATTACTAAGATCAGTATTAGTACTGCTTGTAAGCCAACAATTAGCTCTTGTACATGTTGTGAAGTTCTATTTCTATCCCTAGTTTCATACTTCCAATAGCAAATCTTTCTGAAATTTTCACTATTTGAATGGGACTAAAATATCCTATTCCAGCTTGTTTTAAGAATGAAATATTGGCTCAGATTTTCCTAATTCTTCATAGAAGCTGCAATAATAGTCCTTTATTTTCTCATTTCTGATGCAGAATAAGCATTCAGACTGTTATATCTCCTAGGATATTTAAGAATCATAAGATTTTTTAAATTTTGCTCTCTCATAAGAGAATAAGAAACAAATGATGCACAGCAATACAGACAACGAGATACAACACTTATAAAACATCCATTTCTTAAGGTCCTTTGAAGCATCACACCTCAGATACATAAGTTACTATCTAATCGGTCCCTAACAGAAGATCTTGATTCAACTCCCTTTTCAGAAAGTCTCCTATTGTGAAACAAAAGCTTTAATTTTATTTTACTGCTGGAGAAAAATAATAATATTAAAGAAAAAGTATTTTCTCTGGGGAAGATCTTTTAGAAACTGCGTTTTTCATAAGTAAACTTCTTCGAATGTAAATTTTACAAGCACGTCAAGGCATAATAGGGGGAGAAAAAGACAGCAGTCACTTCAGATGAAATGGAAATATGATTTTCATTTTTGCAATGGAAAGGAATATTAAACAAGAACAGATTCTTGCTTAATAAATTCTTGGATTTCTTGTAAGTTTGGCCACTGAATATTTTGTGTAACAGCTCCTTTATGTAGACAATTGCATTTTCTTGAAGTATGGAAGATATGTTTTCTGCATGTCAGTATTTAAACCCAGAGCTTTTGCCTCTCAGGAATGGCCAAAAGTTATTGGGTATGTTTCAAACAAGTGTCCAAGCTGTGATGTTTTATACGTCTTTTCCTAGAATAAACACAAAATTAAGTTGGGACTAAAATAAAGTACTCTTACTGTAAAGGGAGAAATATATTTTTATTCTTTGTCTACCAAGTGACAATTTCTATGTTATGGATTGTGGAAGGAAAAAATACACAGGTTAAAATTATCAGAATAGTTAATTCTGAGGAGAGACTCTTTCAGGTTGGAAGGGATACCAGGGGGTCTCTAAGTGAGCCTGCTAGTCACAGGAGCATCAGCACTGAACCAAACCAGGCTCAGTCAGACCAGGACAGTCCAGCTCTGTACTGAAAACCTCCAAGGATGGGAACCACACCACCTTTCTGTACAACCTCTTCCAATATTTATGCGATAATTTTTTTTTTCCATCTTTAATTTCTGTCCTGATTTCTGTCCTTACCCATCTTCCTTGTATGTCTTGTTACATTTACTATGGACTGCAGACTGTTAGCGACCTTGTAGAGACTGACTCTACCTGTACTGTCATCTTAAACATCGACTGTCTTTACTTGTATTGTTGTCCTTAACATCCTCTTGAGCGCTGTGGCTCCGGCTGGGCTGACTCTGCTGCTGCAGAGAAGGGGAGGAGGTGCAGCAGCAGGTGCTGCCCCCCCACACCTGACTGCAAGTGTGGACTCAGAGGTTTCAGGCAGAGGTGATTCTGGGAAAGGTCTGTTGAACTGCCAGGGACTCTGGAGCCCCCAGACCCAATTCCAGAACCTTCCCAAAGAAACTGCTGCGCATGCACTGATTTCAAGAACTTTTGCAGCAAGACGACCCCTCATGTAAATGTGCGGCAAGGACTTGTCCTATAAATGGAAGCCCACCAAGAAGGCAGGCATGTGCACCCATGACCCCATGGAATCCACCTGAAGATGTGCTGCAGAAGAACCACAGGACCATGTGATCCTGACGAACACATTTTCAAGAATCCTATGGAGAGATGACTGTTTTCCTCTTCCTCTTGCTGCTCTTATTCCTCCCTTTCCTTTCCTTTCTTCTTTTTCCCATGGCACTGCTCTGTATCGAATCAGATCCGAGTTATGTTGTTTTTTCGAGCTCCCTTGAGGGTATCAGATTGGTATCTGAACAGATTGAGATATGATTTAGCAACTTTTGGGAAGCAGAAACTCAGAGGGCACCCAAGTATTTGATTGGATATTTTGACTATGTCCAAAATATTGATTTTTTCTTTTGGCTGTGTCCAAAATAAATACTGATTTCTTATATTGGCTGTGCCCAAAGTAAGCACTGATATGTTATTTTGTCTGTGCCCAAAATAAACATTGTTTGAATTCACCCTGGGAGATTTCCTCTGTATGATTAGATGTGGGAGTTCAAGTTTCTTAAGGCAGAGGAAGTTTTCTGGTGACTGATGCAAGAATTTAGGCAAATGTTTGAGATATTTTATAAAAAGAGATTTCCTCCTAGTTTTGTGAATTCAGAAGTGGAAAAATTCCCAATGTAAATCTTCACCAACTTGACATGAGTATCCAGATGATCAAAACTCACAGCTTTTCACTGAATTAATACAGATCTTCTGTTCTGTGTCTAGTGAACAGGTTTATGTTTTCTTCAAAAACTAGTATTTTAATTTTGATTTTTTTTTTCCTCCCTGCACAACACATCAGGCTTACTTGAAGGAGATGGTATACAAGTAGACACCTTGCACAGATTTCTGGGAGAAATTAATACAAGTCTTAGTTGCTAATGAAGATAACATGTAGTGCCCTGTGTACCAGAAAAAATGCTGGAATTATTCAGAAGGTTGTTACCTTTATTCATTCCCAATGAATCTCAGTTGTTGGGTTAAATTTACAGCCAGGAATGATGGAAATAATGTATTTCACTGTCCTGTTCTGCCTAAGTTGCCTTGGAAATTATGTCCACACCTTGATGGTCATTTCCAAACTAGACAAAACCAGCTTGCCTCTATAATTCCAGAAAGTAGCTATTGCATAATTATACATCTTCCACATTGTTGTAAGACTATGATTTATGAATTTCCACGAGGAAATGTGAGAATAACTAGCTCTCTTTTGTCTTTAACCTCTTAATACTCTCTGGGCAAAAGAGTATGTCACAGACTGTTAAGTTTGCAGATGGTAAAAGGAGATTGGAAAGGGAGCTGAATGCTTCACTTATGCCAATAGAGGTACAGCAAGCAATGCTGCTGTATTAACCTGCTGCATTTCCTTTACCTGCCTATAACGGTGTGAAATTATTGTGAAAATATAATTCAAGTCATGATGGGGGCATATATATTTTCTCTGTTCTTTATTAGAAGTTGTCTACCAAACTGCAGTCTACCTCTGGAAACTTTATCTGCATAAATTTCTGCAATCTTTTAATACAACAAATAACACGTAAACAAATTGTCCCATTGATCCAAATAGATTACTCATGTAAGTATATTACCTGTATGACTGTCATTGACTCATGGCTTTCAGTTCTATTTTGGCCTCAGGACTGACTCTTTACCTTGAAAGGAGAGAATTTGTTCTACGTACTTACCCACAGCAGAAAATTTGTAGAAAATATTTTAGTTTATTGGATTTGCAATAGAAGTTAAGCCTTTAAATATACCAACAGTATTCTTATTTTCTCTGAATTCCAGGACTAATTATTAAAATGAATATTGGGGGAACAAAATCAGGACTAGGTCTTATGGTTTATTTGCTCCCATTTCTTGAACTAAAATTTCTCGAGCTAAAATAATTAAGGAAATTATTAAAAATTTTGAGCGATATGAAAATATTTTAAATCTTTGCCTTTAATTTTTTTTAATTGACATTCACATGAGCAATTATTACTTTCGCTTGGCACTTACATTGTAGAACTGCTGGAGAATTATTAGACTTCTCAGTGTAGAAGCATGAATATAATGCACTAGGATTGTTAGTGATTTAATTCAATGCAAAAAAAAAAAAAAAAGAGGACAAAGAACTCATATTATAGATAATATGTAGAACTGTATGTGAGGTGACCCATATTCCAGTCTCAGCTTCCATTTTTTTCATACAACATTCAAGGCAGACTCTAGACAATTTCATCGTTCAACAAAAAGTGTGCTGAAATTGCTCAGTGTAACCTGTAAAGAGGTCTGATATTTTTGCTGCAGTCCTTATATACTGTTATTGAAAGAGGAAGCATGGGCTGTTCACACTTTTAAGAATGATCTCAAACAGTTTGAGGACAAAAATACTAATCAGCATGGATTTTCATTGTCAAATAAGTGCTGAGGCTGTCTCTATGGCACCTTTTGAAGAGCTTCATCAACCACATGTAACTAAATAAGATTTTGTCTTCTCTGTTCTCTGGATTGCAGAAGGTACTTGGTAGAGATAAACAATAGATGGAAAAGGATGGAAGGTGTGGTTTAGGTATTAAATGATGTACAGATAGAATAGATATGAATATCTTTTAAGAAGAAATGTGAAGTAAAGCAAAAGCACAGGTTTGTAGAGGCGTATTGTATAGTACTTTCTGTAACCAGTTTCTTAGCATTCCATTAATTTCTGTTGATAATTGGCAGAACAATAAGGTAGTTTCTTCTTTACTCTTAAAGAAAATACTAAAGTAACAATAGAAATGTAGACAGTGAGTGAATAAATCCCCACTTAGCAATGAGAATATAAGGAGTGAAAACTCAAAAAGGAGCTGCCTGTCTCAAAAGAACTATTGAGCTGAGTGTGTTGTATGATGTTTGCTGAGCTTCATTTTTCCCTTTTGAATTGTGGTAAAGTTAGCTACACCTTGAATTAAAGTGAAACACACAGCCCATTCTCAAACTCATATCAGCAAATCTGATAAAATTCAAAATTTTACTTAGAAATTAGCTAGTTTTGAATGAGGGGGTTAAGTTTATAATGTATGGCTAAAGAAGGTATCCTCAGCATCACAAGCGCAGAAGCACGGAGGTTTCACTGGTGCATCATCACCAACATTGTGTTATAGATCATAGAATCATAGAACCAGCTGTTTGGAAAAGACTTCTGAGATCATCGAGTCCAACTGTACCTGTCCCCCTACTAAACTATGACCTTAAGAAACTCATCTACCCGTCTTTTAAACACCTCCACAGATGGTGACTCCACCACCTCCCTGGGCAGCCTGTTCCAATCCCTGACCACTCTTTCAGTGAAGAAATTCTTCCTAATGTCCAGTCTAAACCTCCCCTCGTGCAACTTGGGGCCATTTCCTTCCATCCTATCGCTTGTCACTTGTGAGAAGAGCCCAGCACCCACCTTGCCACAACCTCCTTTCAGGCAGTTGTAGATAGGGATGAGGTCTCCCCTCAGCCTCCTCTTCCCCAAGCAAAACAACTCTGATTCCCTCAGTCTCTCCTCACAGGGCTTGTTCTCCAGACCTCTCACCAGCCTCGCTGCCCTTCTCTGCACACGCTCCAGCCCCTCAATGTCCTTCCTGTAGTGAGGGGCCCAAAACTGAACCCAGCACTTGACATGCGGCCTCACCAGTACTGAGTACAGGGACACAATCACCTCCCTGCTCCTGCTGGCCACGCTTTGTCTGACACAGGCCAAGACGCCACTGGCCCTCTTGGCCACCTGGGCACACTGCTGGCTCATGTTCAGCCGCTGTCAACCAACACCCCCAGGTCCTTCTCTGCCAGGCAGCTCTCCAGCCACTCCTCCCCAAGCCTGTAACGCTGCCTGGGGTTGTTGTGTCCCAAATGGAGGACTCTGCACTTGGCCTTGTTGAACTTCATCCCATTGGTCTCAGCCCATCAGTCCAGCCTGTCCAGATCCGTGTCCAGATGATAGTGGTGGTCCTTGAAACTTCTAAATTGTTGAATTTTCACTCTGGGTTTTAAAAATGACGAGAGATGAACTGCAAGGGATGAAAAGAACCTTTAGTTTAACCCCATATTCAGTATTCTTTATCATATCTCTCGGTAATATTCCTTTCTAAGGTTAGAATACTGTTTTCTTGTTATGTCCCCTTTTTACAGCGTTTTCACAGATTCTACATGAAGATTCATTGGCAATAAGTCAACAGAAATTGACAATATAAATAATTTGTTCAGAATATGATTCCAAATGATTACAAAAAGAGTAGAAAAAATATCACAAATATAATGGATAAAATGTAACATTAACAGGGCTTCAATTCTCTCCTTTTTAAGAACTAAATTGTATGAACAAGGTTTCATTGAAAAGAATTTCAGAAATTTGCAAAAGCAAATTATTTTTAGCTTTGAATTAAATGTAATAATATCTCATTTTCCATTACACTTTCTGTACTTTAACTAATAACTCATGTGCATCTGTCTTTTGACTCCCAATTATCTCCTCATATTCTCCCCGTTTGTTCAGCTTAGAACTTAGTACTACTTTGTAAGTTTTAATGACTCTACTGCCTGTCCTAATTTCTACCAGAAATTCCTCATCCATACTGACTCATAATACTCAGCTTTTACATGATTTACAAAAAAATATCAGTACAAGGCTGTAATGTCCCATCTTAGTGGAAGATGTCATACATAACTAATAGAAAATGAAGGATGAATTTGAATAGTTCTATGCTATGCAAACTTAAATTCTGATTTTTTTATAATATCATGATATATTTAAGCAACAACACCTATATATAAGTAACCTGAAAAAAAATATATCTTCCTTCCAATAAGAGCAACAGAAAAATGCACTTTTTTTTTTTTTTACAGCTTAATATAGTAACTATCTTGTGCTACTTTACTACCAAGCCTCATTAAACCCTTGAAACCAAGAAAAAAGTAGTATTTCATTAGTGCAGAAAATACTAATTACTCTGCATTAAGGTGTACGGTAGTCTTTGACTAAGCAGATTCCAGTTATCTTTTTTGTAAAATATGTCTAAACATGTTTACACATGGCTGTAAAACACTTAAAATGTCAGTTGTTATGGAAGTACTTCTTGTTATATTCCAGGAATTGTTACAGTCACACTACTCAGTTTATTCATTATTATGTTTTTATTAATAATTTATCAGCTCTTTTTTTAAATATTTAATTTTAACACTTTTTTAGTTGATAACATTACATTTCAGTTGATGAATATTTTACCTATTTTATAGATATTATGTAATTTACAAATTGTATTAAGTAGATCTGTAAATGAAGAAAATAAAATTGCAGGAAGGTATCAGTCTATAATGGATTTTCAGTGAGAACTGATGTATTTTCAGATCAAAACTGAAAGGCAGAAAAGTTTCAAATGTGCAATATCAAGCATTAAATTTCTAGAGAAAGTTCATATGGCCAACAAGTTTCTACTAAATAAATTGATGTTACTTTTAATGACTTATTTATTTGTAGTGAATTTCCCAGAGAATTATCATAATTTGTCAGACTATTCTCAGTTCAGGGTTACCAATATCACAGTGTAAGCCCATGCACAAACAATTGCAGCCTTCTTTCATTAAGTTTTTATTTGTCTAAACCCAGAATTGCATCTTAGTTCCTATATCTCTCAACCAGATAAAGCTCTTAAGATTTTTACTTTAGATCTTTTGCTAAAATGGACACTAAGTTTGCATTACATCATTTTTAACTGTGTGCAATTATTAAAGAAGTATCAAAACTCTGAGTTTACATAATATTAATTTTTTGTACTTGTTCCTGGAGAAGCAAAATCATTGTCAGTTTCAGACAAAAGTAATTTTTATTTTCATAGAATCATAG
>VWPV01002458.1:0-16277 GCA_013389885.1 Geococcyx californianus | reverse complement strand
CCCACCCCTTAGATATTTACAAGATCTGAAATTACCATTTGTTGAAGTTTAGTTTCCTCAAGTGTGTCTGTGGGTTGCTGGCTGTGACCAGGGGGCAGGGCAGAGCTGGGGTTGGCATGAGCCTGGGGAGACCGCCAGCCCAGCAGACCCTCCTAGGGCAAAGTGGTGGCAGCAAGCCAAGGCTTGCAGCTTGCAAGGACCCTGGCATGTGGCTTACATGATGCCCTGGGAGCCATGGACGAACAGCCAGATGTGCCACTGACATTTGTGATTTTGATTTCATTTGATTTTAATTCAGATGCCATGATTAATACATCCCATCTGCTCTGTTCTTATTTTTCAGAGTTTGGAGCTTATGAGGAGCTGCCAGAGGACTCACTAATATTTTAATTTCTGCTTCTTCAGGTATGAAGATCTTATATGACTTTATGTTTTTAATGTTCCTTGAGTTGGTGTTAGTTTAGGAATTTCGTTTATCAGTAACACTTATACAGGGGTCTTTTTACAGAGTGGTGTCTTGACCTACCTGCACGTACAGGCTGTAAATGTGCACAGGTCTGACTTAAATATAACCACCACATCTTGTGCCAGTAGTTTGTGATGGATTCTTAGTGCAGAAGCTTTGTTTCACCATTGTTTCACTGTGTTTCTCTGTAGCCTTTGGGCTTTGCAGTATTAGCATGTTTTCCCATGACCCAGTAGTTGGTGTTTTTCTGTGGAGGCTCAGTCCTGTCTTGCAGATGCTGAGCTGGACGCATGACACAGGATGACATGTATTTGTGGGTCCTCCAGTGACTGTCTATGTAGGAAGCATGGATTTCGCTTCCTGAAATATGTGTGTTAAATAAATAAGCAAAAAGAGACAGGTGGAGTGAAACCCTTTTTCTAGCTCAGAACATACTCAGCCGTCACTCAAATGCAGACACATAACCCTAGTAGCTTGCTGCTTTCTGAGGCCTTGTGGGTGATGGTGATGACTCTTATAGCTTTTCACAAAGTGGATAAAATGGTGTTGCTCAGAAATCCTCAGCAGACAAAAGAATATCTCGAGTCCCAATTTGCTGAGTATATGGAGTTATTGGCAGGCTGAGTGAGACATTCCGCCGAGATGACTCAAGTGAGTTTGTGAGTACCCAGATGCCTGTGTAGATGTTTCTTTTTGCCCCGTTGTTATTCTGCTGCTGCATAAGCAAACAGTAGTGTGAGTGTCTGGGCTGTGTTGTGGTTGTGGTGGTGGACTGGAGCTGTAATTCAGTGGCTAAGAGACCTGGATTCAATTCTATGCTCCACCACAAACTTGCCATCTGACTGGGGCCTGTCTCCTTAGTCTGTCTGGGGTGGTCTGTGTTGCACAGTGCAGCATTGTGCAGAGATCTTGGGACTGGTATCAGCTAAAGTCTAGCTGTGGGACTTGGTGCAGCCCTCCCTGGGAGCTCATCTGAGGATATGATCCCATCTGCCAGCTCTGGACCCAGAAGACCTCACAGCATTTGGAGCTAATGTAGGGATTGCTAGTACAGTGCTGACATGAGATTCATGCAGACCCTCTTGTTCTTTCTCATTTGCAGTAGCTTGATCTGCTTCACAGAGGAGGTCCAAGTGTAAATTGCCTAGTGATTGTGAGGTGTAATCACAGTGAAGAAGGCCACTGATACATCTGAGAGTAAAATCATTTTATCCCTACCCTGCATAGAAGTATAGAAGTAGGTGATGGTTAGCTTATGGGAGTGTCTGTTGCAGAGTCTCTGGCAGGGCTTTGGGCAGAGCCTAGTGCTCATTTTTATTTCTCACGTGGCTCAACATGAGACCTCCTTACTTGTGAGTGAAGGTAATAGTGACCTTCTGTGGGGCCCAGTCTCTGTTCCCAGTAGCACTGTTTGTTAAGGGAGCTTGCGTTTTCTGGGGAGCGAACAATGCCTGACTGTAGCTGTGTTCTGAACTCCTATCCGTGCCTTATCTGCTCCTGAAAAGGCAAACATGAAACTTCAGCTGTTTATTTGCCTGCATGCTTTTAAGATATCACAACCTTGAAAGTACAGTGTCTGATCTTTTGCTTTTGAATTGACAACCTCAGTTCTGACAAATGTTTTTCAAATTTGAAGTGATTCCTGCCTTTTTCTCTCCTCTTCCCACTTTCTTCTCCCTGCACCAGCTCAAAGCATTTTCTTTCAGTCCTGGGACTTCAGCTGTATCCAGTAAGGTCTGAATCAAGATGGAGATGGGAAGAGTCAAGAGACGAAATAGGGAGAAGTGCTTGACCACTGGAGGCTGGTGGTGCAGGATGTGGGAATGCAGCAGGGAGAGAGCAGTGGCTTTTCTGCCTCAGTTCCAGCCACAGAAGACACTGTGAGGACACACTATCAAAAGTGTTAGCTCTCACAAGAAACATTTTGACTCAAACCACCACTTTTGAAAACAAAGGGAGAATTTCTTTACTTCTCATTCTTTGTGACTTCAATGCAGGTACTTTTGGTAGATTCACAATTCAGGCAGATTCAGGCTTGTGTCTCAGCAGAGTGGAAATATTACAGTACTTTTGCACAGAATGCTTAAGTAATCAACTTGCAACCAAGACCATTTGCAGGAATGCTCACTATGATACACATTATATGCTGCTTCTTGCTGGTGGGACAGTACCCTGCAATCAGACCCCACAGATGGGCTCACATAACGTTTGCTGAGTCTAAAACTTTCTCTGTACATAAAAAATCATTAAACCCCCATTTTCAGCATCATATACCAGATGCTAGCCTGTCTTTGAATGGCTGAATTCTTGCCTGTTTACAACATGTTGCAAAATTGATCCTGTCTGAAGCACTGAAGTTACAGCAATTTAAGGGAAGACTGAAGACTGTGTCTGATGAAGCTCCCACCCAAGTCGGCATTCTGAGATGAGGACACTCCAGCTGGGCAGTGCAGTCACTTCAGATCAAGCCAAACTTGTCTAACTTAGGTTTCATTGAGAAGCATGTAGCCATCTGAACCCTGCAACAAGAACCAGATTCTGCTCTGATATGGGATTTTTGTGGTGACCATCTGGCAGGAGACTTCAGTTCTTAATGGTAGCTGAAATTCTGGAGAAACATCAGGTGTTAAAATGCTTTTTTTTTTTTGAGGTGTAACACTATTGACTCATTAGTTCACAGATGCCCTGACATTTTATCAATGGGAGAATGGAGCTGCAGAACTCAAGATCAACACAGTAAATGCTGAATGACAAACAAGTTGACCACACAACTGTTTTGATGTAGTTCAGTCTCGGTAACAGGACTTCAGTGGTGTCTCTCCGTGGGGACATTTCTAGGATGGTCTCAGTGAAGCTAGGGGAAAAGGAGAGAAGAAGATGCCCTACCTGGAGAAATAAGGGCATCCGTGAAGAAGCTGTCTGAGCAGTGCGAAGGCTGCAGGAACATTTACTTGACTCCTTGTTTCTGAAGAAAGGTCATCAGTAGCTATTTTGATGTGGTGATGATTTAGTCAGCCCAGCTACTGGTGAAGGTTTGGACTAAGCTGCTGGACTTCCTCCTGCTGTTGGACAGTGACTCTGTGTTACACATACAGGAAACACCTCAAGGGGCTCAGGCAGAGAAACGTGCTTAATTTGAAATCCAGCAGTTGAAATGGTGTCAGTGCTGGTGGAGCAATGGCAGAGACTGTAAGGCAGCGTTGTGGCTATGTGCTGCAGCCTTCAGCATCTCCTTGGGCATTTCTCAGCCTCAAAGTTCAGCTCTGAAACATATGTTGACCACTTAAGGGATTCAGCTTCTGGTTAATTAGCTTCTGTGTTATTATGGGCTGCGTGGAGAATTTTAATTTATTAATAAATCAGAAAGAACTGGTGAATTATACTAAATACTAGACTTAATTAGACATTCAGGCTCTGAACAGGGCAGGTGGGCTTAAAAAACACAAGACAGCTCTTCTGGGTGCACTTCTGTTCGCTAGATCTCGAACATCAGTGAGGCGGTGTGATGTGTGCATGTTTCAAGCTTTCGAAAGCAACCAGCACTGTATTTTCAGTTGGGCAGCTGCTGGGATGTGCAGTGGAAGCCCAACCTCCACTCTATGCAAGCATACCACCTGCTCAGGGCTTGTCAAACCCCTGTCCTTCAGCAGGATGGATGTTGCTCCTGTCACTCATCTCCAAAAAGGCCCATATAGGTCATTCCTGAATCGTGTGGCACTGATACGCTGCCAGGCGCTATGCAGCAGATGAGCTTCTGAGAGAAGTGCAGGGTGGACATGCTGAGTAGAAACAGATTGACTAATTCTTCTTTAATTTCCATTTCTTTAAGATGCTTCTGCCCCTGTCTGTGCCTTTAGAAGTGTGACACTCATCAGTTCTGGGCTCAGCTGGCTGCGGGACGAGCAGTATCATCACACAGCTGAAATGGTGGCATTTAACTGGAAGGTGAGATTGTTTCACATTAATAAAGCAGTGAATTTCTGCTTTTTCAAGCAAATGCATGTAACACGTGGTTGGGTGGGTCCTGTGTTTAAAGATGGTTTCCTTGTCTGAGTGGATTGATTAACCACCACACTCTCTGCGCCTCAGAGACAGAGAAGTCGTCCTTTCTTGCCATATGTACTTGCACTTTGTGGGCTGTCCCCAGTACTTGCTGTTGAGGCTTTACATTTTAGACCTGAGCACCGTGCTGACAGAACCACAGAATTGCAGGTTGGAAGGGACGTTAAAGCCCATGCAGTTCCCAACCCTTTGCCAAGGGCAGGGACTGCTGCTCAAAGCCCCATCCAGCCTGGCCTTGAACGCTTCCATGGAGGGGGCATCCACAGCTTCCTTGGGCAACTGTGCCAGTGCCTCACCACCCTCAGTGTGAAGAATTTCTTCCTAATGTCCAGTCTAAATCCTCCCCCTTCCAATTTAAAGCCATTCCCCCTCGTCCTATCACTACTTGCCCGTGTAAAAAGTCCCTCTCCAGCTTTCTGGTAGTCTGATAAGCAAGCTCTGCTCTGCTTGCCTCTGCTCCTCCTGATTTTCCTATTTTTAGGTTTTTCTCCAGCTGCTCTTTCCTCAGCTTTTTTTTGTTACTGAAGGATGTTTCCTCCACTATGCCTTTTAGTGTACTAGGGCTATAAACACCCTGCAGGATCTGTGTTTAAGGCACAGAAATCTTTGAGCTGCTACCTCATACATGAACAATTTTAATGTTAAACCATTTATCAAGAAAGCAGTGCTAACCCCAAGCCTTGGCTTTACCTTTCTGGTTTTGCAGAGCTGTGGTTTAAAGCGATTGCCACTTTTAGTATGCGGAGAGACTGACAGAGGATGATGGGCTCTTTTGCATAACTAGAGAAGAGTGGCCTAATGTCAAAGTTAACATGCAGCTTGTAGAGATCAGCATTATAAAAGACTCCATCTGAGCCTCTGATTTTTGGACTTTAAGGGGTCACACTAATGGCATGTGGATACAAGGCTTTCTCTAAATTCAGTAGTTTGACAGGGGCCAAACAGCTTTATGAGGTGCTGGAAGGCCTGCTAAAGGTATAGGGAGGTACTGGGAGGCTTGCTATTGGGGAACAGGCTCTGTGAACCTACTGTGCACCACTGAAAGACCTATCGATCCTGCTGGCCATGTGGTTTTTTGAAACAGTGGGCTGGGAAGTTCATGTACCTTCAGTATCCTTCTGGAATTGACGTCTTTCACTGAATGCCTGTGTGACTCTCATTGTATTTGTATTTTGAGTTCACACTTTAAATTTACATTTTATTTTCCACGTCATGTGCACTTACAGTAGCATGCTTTTATAACATTGGAATATGTTGTGCTATTTCAATGGTTCCAGGCGTTAAAAATTCCTGAAACTGAATCGTTTAAGGCTGTGGTTTTTTTACTTTTCTTCTACTTGAAAGGAATTTATCTATACCTTCCAGGTCGGGGCAAGTTACTTGCAAAACTGCCATGGATTAAATTTTCTAGGAGCAGAGAAGTGTCTTTGGGGACCACATCTGGTAGCTGATATGCACAGATCCATTGCTGAGAACTGTTCAGAAGCATTTCCACTTTTACAATTATTCTAATATATGCAGTTCTTCCCCTTCTTCAGTTCCAGATTGTGCCAGTATTCCATTTGCTGTAAAGCATGCAAAAGCAAAGACCTGCTCAAAGGGATTTAATATAGAAACTTGAGTGAAGTTAACTAGTTTTTGTCCTTTCCCCTAGACACTGATCTGCCTAGTTTAACATTTCCTACAGAAAAAGAAGCGTGAACAGAGGAGCATTACCATTGCCTTTAATAATGCTGTAGGAAGCTGTATAGCATCCATGTAGATCCATTTTCAATTGCCCAAGTGTTCCAGTAACTGCCTAAATATATTATTTTGCATTTCAGGCTTTGGAGAATTTCCCATTGCTGATGTACATTTTGGCAGCTAAAACATTGATTCTTTGCTTAGCATTTGCTGGAGTGAAAATGTACCAGAGCAAAAAAATTGAAGAAAAACTGAAGAGGGAACGTGAAGAGAAATTGAAAACAGAAGCAGAGAAGAAGGATGATTGAAGAGTCTCTCAGGTATAGAATTTATTTGACATCCTCGTGATTGATAATGGCATTGAAATATCAATCCCATTATGTTTTGACTTGGATGCATTACGATTGTGCAATTAGAACTATTACTGTTATCTGAGTTCTTGTAATATTTGTCTCTTGTGATGTTTCAGCGTATTTGCACACCTTTATCATGCCCATTCTTTGTAGGAATTGCAGTTACCAGCAGAAAACTTGGCAGCCATGTTTCATGATTTAGGAGATCTTAGCACAGTATTCCTTCTCTGTTCTTAATCTTTCTGAACTTTTATGTCCAACCAATTGCACAGAAAGTCCTGATGCATAAAGAGATGGTTAAATTGGACAAAAAATGCATGAGAAGCATGCCAGACAGGATGGTGCAATGAAACCTCTTGGCGTTAAGTCACATAATTAAGATAGAATAGAATCAGCCGTTCCGTGTTAATTAAATACATGACAAGTTGTAGATAGTTTGGAAGGGCCAAATCTCATGTCATGGAACTTCCCAAGGTAACAGAAATGCTACAGGTTATGCTGTGTAACATCCACCATATATACTTAAGTGAGAAAAATGGACGTCTTTCTGCATAAAAGAGAAAAATGAACTTTAGAAAATTTCTTCAAGTTTTGAGGTTTCATTACTCACGTGCTGAATTAATTTTGTCTGTCTTCAAAGTTTAAGAAATCATTGCCTCATGGGATCAAGTCCATTAGCAAAACGAGTACTGCCTAATGCTAAGATTATATTCCTTGACTTTTTGGTATGTAATTTTTGTATCAATTTGTTTCATGTATCTGCCCTGCAGCAAAATGGGAATTGGATTCCTGCCTGCCCTTTGTAAGCTTAGTGGAAGTTTGATATAATTGATGTAATTGTCATTATTACACTAAAATCTGACTCTATCTTTTGAGGTCATCACCTCAGATATGAAGAGAGTTTCAGGTTTTAGACATGTTTCCTAGTTTTGATTTCAAACCTGTAACTGTTTTATTTCGTGCAACAAGGATTGGAAATTGTCACTAAAAATGGGAAACTGGAAATAACCATGGGAACAAAGCAGTTCATTCGCATAGAAAAAATCAACAAAACCAAAAATGTTTTTCATTCTCCTGTTTACATCAGATTGAGCATTTGCCTCTGGGCAGACTTGTGCCATTTTAAGTTTTTATTCCAGTGCTAGCCACTGGAAAATGCTGTGAGACCACCACTTTCTGGTTTTGCAAAGTCAGAGTAGGTTATCTGGAGTTTCATTGCTAAGCAAATCAGAGATGGGATGCCCTGCAAGTGAACAACTGTGCAACTTATAACTAGGAGTTCATATTATGCTGTGTGTGCAGCACTGGGTCCCAGGGAATGCTGTTTGGCACAGTCCATAGCCCAAGAGATTGCTGTACCAGGGTAACAAGCTCATCCCACAAGGCTTCTGTGTCCATCAGCTTATGTTGAACTTGTTGAATGACTGGCAGTCTGATTACGCAGAAAATACCCTACTTGCCCAGTCACCCAGTGTTGCCCAGCAGAGGCTCATTCTTCCCTGAATTCTGCAATTCCTTGGGCTGTCAGCCATGCCTTTCTATAAGGGGATTGCAAGAAGGCTTGAATTCTCCTACCTAAAAATGTTCTCCGGTGTCAGCACTGTGATTAGCTCCGACTGCAGTGTGCCACGTCGGTGAGCTGATTGAGCCCATATGCTGCCAGCGTACTATGCCTGCTGTTCTCACTGCTGTTTCCCCACCCTGTAGATTTTCTGACACCTGGCATCTTGCACTGGATTCCTTTCCTGGGAGAACAGAGTCTTCCTGTAGATGAAGGATATGTCAAAGGAATAAAACCGTCAAGAGCTACATTCACTTAAACTGTGTTTCGACATTTTATACATACAGCAAAATATCTAAGCTTCTATTTATGCAATAAAAAAGTTGTTTGTAAAAAAAAAAGTAATGGTCTTGGTTATTGCTTACTCAAATGCTACACTTACAGCTGCAGGGGAGGCAGTTTTTAAAGAGTAGCTGCAAGGAGGTGGCAATTTTTAAAGGGAAAACCACTCTGAATCCATCAAGTTCATGGACAGACAGAAGGAAATGGGGAGGGCTCTGTGCAGCTTCTTCAGAGCTGCTGCTTCCTGCAAGGGTGTAAATCTGAGAGTTGTGGTCCCTTTGTTGAATCCAGATGAACAAACCCAAGAGAGAAGCTTTTCCAGGGAGGTCTTTCTTAAACCACTTTCTGCACCTAGGACTTCCTCAAGTTAACATGAATAACAGTGTCACCTTTGAGGAAATTTTGTGCTAGGAGGTTTATTATGTTATTTGCTATTTTGCACAGTATCTGAGAACTGTGTATGACTCAGAATTTACTGCTTCACCTGTGAAGCAGACACAGAAGGGGTTTCATTACCATTGCTAACTATTCCTGCATGTGAAATAACACCAGATCTTGGAGGATGAGCTAACGTTGTGGTAGGTTAACCAACACAGTATAAATCTTTTTCACAAAAATAAAGGCTTAGGCGCATGTAGCAGTGCCAGCATGTACGTTTCCCTTCATGTTTTGGCTATAAAGCACTTCCTAGATACTTCTGTGTTCTGGAAGTTAAGGTGGAGCTGAAATCTGATAGTGGAGCCGGAAGAAGAGGGAAGAGGAGAGGTGGAAGACCCTTGGTAGTCCAGCAGGTTGTGGAAGGCCTCTGGGACGACTCGCTCCTGCCCTCTCCCTGTGGTTGCAGACTGAGGTGCCTGCTATTGTCACACCAGCGCATGCTGCTGCAGGGTCCCTCTCATAAACACTGCCTGGCTAAATTTGTGTGCAGCTGACACGGCTGGTGCCCGCAGAACTCACTGTGATGAAGTTACTCACTGGGAACTGCAATGATCTTTAAAATCTCACTTTATGTGGCCACCTTGGTGACTAGGGAATATAAGAATTGCACGCACCCATTCCTGGGATAGAGCAATATCCTTGCTACAACAGCCTCAGGTCTGCCAGGCTAGGAAATTGTAGTGCCGTTGTAAAACAGCAGTTTCCTTCTACGGTCTCAGCAGTCATCTGTCCAGGCAAGGGAGGAACTGAATGGTAATTTAATTAAATAGATGTGTGGAGTTCAGTGAAAACAGACTCTGCTAACCATCTCCATTAAGAAGCTATTGAGGGAAATGCATCAAGGTACTTTGCTAAGCCACATGCCCAAACCCTAATGGGAAATTGTCAGACCTATGTAGCATTCACTAGCTTCAAAAGTAAACAGTGTCCTGGCTCCATACAGTCAATGGTTGCTTTGAATATTGATCCCAATCTAGATTTTTTTGCCTCTCAACCAAGAGTAGATTTTTCTAGACCAATAGTTTTTTAGACTGAAAGCAGAGGTGTTCTGTACTTCAATACAGTTGCTGTCTAAGCAGAATCAAAAGTGTACCATCTCTCTTTAAAGTAAGTCATTTGCCTTCAAAGCAATGGGGCACCAATTGGGCACCATTTAGCACCCAGACCAATCAAGACTGACATTAAAATCTGGGACTCCTACGTTGCTAAACGTGTGTAAGAAGGGAGTTAACACAAGGAACCTCGGTTTTTGTCCCTGGCTTGAACCAGGGAGAAAGTCTCCTCAGAAGTCCTCCACAGCACCACCTTTTTGCCTTTACAGCTTCAAATCTGGTCCATCCTGGCAGCTTTTTTCCCTTAATTTCAGAGCAGCACTACAGCATATATAACCCCTAGAGCTTGTGATAGGTGTCACAGCTTAAGCTTCCAAAATAAGAAGAGATCTTACCCATTCCCAAACCTGAACCAATATCTGTTCTCTGACATACCAGAGTAGAGGTTTGATCTGTGTTATCACTGGATACCTTGCAGCAGGTTTTTTCATGGGCACCCTATGAGCCACAGTTGCAACCTGGAACAAGAAAATATGCTGACACTGGGGGGAGACAACAGCTCAGATTTGTTTCACTTTCTTATTCAGAAAACGGCTGGGGACCTGAAGTCCAGTTTCTTAGTGAAAGGATGGTTATACGATTAGTCCTGGCAAATTTAAAAGAGGAACAAAGAATTCAATTCGACTGAATTTCTGCAAGTAAGAGGAGGCAGCAAGGAGAGAGAGCATTGAAGTGGTCGATCTGTGTATCAGTGTGCAGCTTATTAGACAGCAGGGGATCTGCACAAAATCCTCTTGTAGACGTTCTCATCCCAGAAACTGAGCCAGGTCACACTCTTCTGATGCCTACAGAACTACAGAGTCTCAGCTTCTCCCTTTGGTCCATAAAATTGCTCTTTTTAAATAGACCACTAAATAATAAGTGTAGGTGTCTCAGAGCAGAGAATGTGTATAGCTGCCTCCTATTGATCACTAGAAACACAGCATGGATGATAATCCCTTTTTAGTGTCTTTTTTTTTTTTATGGATTGCTGGTTGGTTGGTTTTGCTTTTCAATGCCTCAGCTTTTAATGGTGTGGCACTTTCCAAATCTTTTGGCTCTTTTGATTTGTTGTGGCTCATATTCCTCTGGCCTAAACTCAGGCTAATTTCCTGGCTTAATGTTTCTGATTGATTTGAGGAGGCTTAGAACTAGCCAACAAGAAATGTCAGACACTGACAGTTTATGTGCAGTTTAAAACGTATAAATGAGTCTGGGCCTTACATCTGTTTGTTTCTAAAATAGTTCTCTTATTTTGCTTTTCTTACATAGAATATTGTTCTTGTATCCCTCCTTTCCTCTGTGCATTTCTGTCTGTACCTGTTACAGATGGTCGCTGTAGAAGGAAATGTCAAGGAACAAAGCTCACAGAGTGAGAGATCGGAATTAGAGTGATGATGGTTGCTTTTCTGCTGCCTGGCCAGCCTTGTCCCAGTTCTCAGGCATGGCATAAAATAGGCCTCACTCTGCCTGCTCAGTTACAGAAGGTCACACAGTGTGTTTCATCATTACATCCCTGGCTTGGGCCTCTGTAGGATCTTGCTCCGAGTGCATTTGTCCCATCCATACCCTGGTTTGCAGTATGCTGTTAGGACAGAAGACTTTAAAAATAGGGAAAAAAAATGTGTTGACTCAATCATTACAGGACTCCTTCATGATCTGAAGGAAAAAATATGGGTTTTTTCCATGAAGATGAAGCTTGGAAAAACGTTTAGAAGTAATTAGTCAATGAGACATCATGAAAATTCATGTGATTTGCGTTCCAGCTAGCTTAGAGTTGATGGATACCTGTTATAGCTTCTTCATCAGCATAAGCGTTTGCATCTGCCTCTCCACTTTATGCAAAGATACTTTAATCATTTTATTTTAGTGGTGCATTTCAGTCACACAGAAAGAGTCATGAGTGGGAACAAAGAGATTTGCGTGGACATCCTGCAATAGTCAAGTGTACTCAGCCTCACTACAAGAGTTATCGCAAGCAAACCTAATAAAATAGTAGGCATTTAAAATCCTACCAAGAAGATATTAGACTCATGCATGCTATTTCAAGTGCTCTTGAATAGGGTGCATGCTATTTAGTAACATCCTCCTATTAGCTTGTTTAGTCATATGTTAAAGGAATTGCTTGTCATCCTAAATTACGAGTTGAGTCAGAACTGTATGAGCCACAATATTTTTCTTTTGTACAAAGGGTTACAACATTTTGTAGAAAACATGGGTTGTAATTACCCTTATGCAGCAGTAAAGGGGGAGGGAGGAAGAAAGACGACTCATCTCAGGATTTTACATAAAATATAAAAATTCACTTGATTTCAGACTGGATTTTTTTTCCTGCCCACAGGTTTCCACACACGTTAAATAAGACTAGATAGAAAAGTTTCAGCAGCCCTCAGCCTCCCAGTGGGATGCTGGGAAGAGTGAAGATGTTTAGCAAAGATTTCCCAGCCCTGTGCAGGAAAAGGATGTTTTCCCCTCGTTCCCTGTGAGATATGGCACCACAAATCCTCTTTCCTCATGCTTGTTTCCATGAAGCTTTTCATTGAGGCTCCAAACTCATTTTACCAAATACCAATCAGGAAAGACTGATAAATTCCCATTGACAGAAATTACTTCCCTTTGATATTTATTTATTTCTAAAATGGAGAGAAAGCAGATGATTCTGTAGCTGGTCCTATGGACTCCACTGTGAATTAGGGATGGCAGAAGACAACACCCTGACAATGAAGAAGTGTTGCAATGTGTCCTAAACCTGCAGCTGCATAAGCCATGGCACAGAGACCAGTAAGGCTGAGCTCCAGTAAGACAGCAGTCTGGGACTCTGCTCCATTCAGGCTTGGTCTCATTCCTCTCCATGTGAATCCAGAATGCAGCAGTGAAGTTACTGGGTTTGTGCTGATTTGCCTATAGCATACTGTTACATCTACCCAGTAGTAAAATGCAGTGTCATCGGGTGAAGGTAAACAGTCATTGGGAAAATGGGTCGTGCATCATTTGTTTCTTAAGAAAATGAAGCTACTGTGCAATTACTGCCAATCTTTGTGGTAGAGGCACCAGCCCTATTTCTTTCCTCATGATGATTGCACACCAACTTCATTTCCATCGATATTTAGAGGAGCAATTGCTGCTTCAAGCCAATGTGAAATTATTATGTTCAGGGCTATGATTCCAGGAGAATAAAAACATTCATATCCATCTCCATTCTCTCCCCTTTCCCTTCCCAACTCTTTCCTCCTTGTATTTGAAGCGTTTAATTTTCCGTTCTCTGCTACATCCATATTTGTAAAAAATGAGATGTTTTTGCTGATGAATATGAAGCTGAGAAAAGATGGTTATTTTTCTCTGTGTATTCACATCTTGACTCTAGAGAATTACATCCGTGGATTCTTCTGAAGGTAGATGAGACAACCTTTTTTAGATATCTCTCTGTCACACCAATTATAGTGCTCATTTGGATGGTTTCCACATGCAGAGGAGAAACATCCAAAGTGCACTGAAATGTTCTAGTGAACCTGTGAATCATCTCATAACTTATTTCCTTTATAATTTCATGGTCTTTGTTCTTTTAGAAGTACATGATAAACATATACCCAGTAACGAGCAACACAGAGAATGTAAATTGGGAGACACTTAAAAAAAAAAACAAATAGAAAGCGTTCAATGAACTTGAAAAAAATGCTATAAAGAAATACTACTTTGCCTCATTCATGAATAAACTTTTGAACTCTATTCCCTGAGAAATTATTACATTTCTAGTAATCGATGCTATGGACAAAGAAAATCTCCAATGATGAGTGCCTTATTTTATCCTGAGAGACTGAACTCTTCCATGCTTTCAAGCCTGAATCAGCTACTAGTGGTCAGGCTTCAGAAAGGAGCTTAATTTTTAGAAAGATTTCTTTTACCTGTCACCGAAATGTTTATTGTAGACTGCTGCTGGAGGCAAGGTACTCAGTGTAATGAACTACTGAGCTGATATCAGATGTTAATGCCTGTATGATGGGAAAGTCACATTAAATTCTTCAGACCTCTTCAAGCCGTAGACTATGGTGTCAGTCAAGGTCCAGAATATTCGCTGCTCAGGACCAGATGTCCCAATTGGAGTCCAAGACAGGCTTGACCTGAAAAATTCATTTTGTAGCCCAGTCTTTCTTGAAATTGAATCATAGAATCATCTGGTAGTAAAGACCCTTGAGATCATTGAGTCGAACTGTATCTGTCCTNGATGAGGTCTCACCTCAGCCTCCTCTTCTCTAAGCTAAACAACCCCAGTTCCCTCAGCCATTCTTCATAACACTTGTTCTACAGCCCCCTCACCAGCCTCGTTGCCCTTCTCTGGACGCGCTCCAGCCCCTCAATGTCCTTCCTGTAGTGAGGGGCCCAAAACTGAACCCAGCACTCGAGGTGTGGCCTCACCAGTGCTGAGTACAGGGGCACAATCACCTCCCTTCTCCTGCTGGCCATGCTGTGTCTGATACAGGCCAAGATGCCATGGGTCTTCTTAGCTACTCGGGCACACTTCTGGTTCATGTTCAGCCAGCAGCGTGCCCAACAGGGGGTGTTTATGTCTGAGGCATGTTCTCATGACTCCCATAAGAGAGGAATTTGCACAGAACGTCTGCTAAACTGGACCTTAGGCATGCTTTGGCCTATTTTCATAGAATCATAGAATCATGGAATCATTAAGGTTGGAAAAGACCTCTAAGATCAGCCCAACACCACCACATCCCGAAGAAACTCATGGCTATTTGTTCTAGCAATATTAGAGCAATACTCAATGCTGGGCATGTAGATCGCTGGTGGGACTGGCAGTAGAATTCCCATTTCGTGCATCTTGACATCTTTTGCCCCTACATGTATTGGCTGTATTTATCCCTTGTCAAAATTACTATCCACAGGACATGGTCAGAGAGTCACACAACTGTTGAAAGATACCATTCTGCTGATGGTTGGGCAGATCACATTTTAATAGCAGTTTGTACGTCCAGGGTACCCACACTTGACAGCTGCCAATGTGAGCAAGTGTCCCTACTGGACAGCACAGGCTGGCCTCCTCAGCTATTTTTGACTCCTGTTATAACATTTTCTGGATTTTTTTTCCCCCTAAAAAATAGCGTTGTAACTGTTAAGCTGCAGTGTCCTCAAAGCTCTTAAGTACTGCAGGCACTGCCTCTTTGAAGCAGCATCAAAGCAGTCACTGTGAATTATGTACCTGAGGAGCAGATTTGTGAAGCAGCATGTGTTTGTGTCTCAAGGCTCACGAAGGCTCACAGAGCTCACAATGCACTTACTGCCCCAGTGTTACCCCACAGCCTCACACTCAAACAGTGGCAGCATCAGCAGGGGCTTCCAGGTGGCCGATCAAAAGGCATCTTGGGAAACAGTTCCATGAGGCTGGGCAGGTTGCAGCAGTGCAGCTAGCGGCTTCTGGCATCAGGACTTTGCTCATGTTGAACATTGTGGTTCCTTCTCTCACAGAACTAGGTGGATGCTTGGGCCCTGTGTATGTATGAGCGGCAGCCAGGCACTTCCAAAAGGGGTCCAGAGTCATTATGGAGAGTGAACCAATATCTGAGCTTTGAGACCAGTGGCAGAAACCATTCCCTCCCTTCCTGGCAAGCGTGTGGCCTCAAGGGAGATGAAATCCCTCTGAGTGGAGGAAGAGTCTGAATCCCAGGTGTCTTGATTATGGGGGAAGGTGGACTTTGGACATGAGCCTCTGACAGGCAGGCCCAATCCCGGCAACATTACAAGGAGGTGGATGTGAACATAGAAGCTGAAATGAAGGTCTGAGCAGAAGGCTGCACAAGTATCGCCCTGCTGCGATGGCAAGTCAAACCGGGCCACAGAAACATGTAGCAAAGTGAAGGCTGCGGCCAACCTGGGAGGACTGGAACAGTCAGGGGAAGATGTGTGCATGTGTGTGTGTGCATGCATGTGTACAAGCGTGCGCATGTGTGCAGGCACACTGAGGGCAGCAAGCGTTTGGCCAGGAAGGCTGTGGAGCAGCAGAAAGTGAAGACTATTTTGGCCTATCTTGTTGCTTACCTGTCCATCATCCTTCCTGCAGGTGCACACACAGAATTTTACCATGATGTTCTTATGTTGTCAGGTGGCATCACCATGCTTGATTCTCTAGCTGGCCCCAGCTCCTTCAGTCCCCCTGAACTGGTCTGAGCCAAACTGGTTATGAGAATGGCAATGATAATGCAGCTGATATGTAGTGAGATGGGAGTAATGGATTGCTTTCATGTCATTTTCACAGTAACTAGTTGAGAAGTGGATTCTCCTCTGTCTTATTCATAGTTATCATAGAAACATAGAATGGGTCGGGTTGGAAGGGA
>VWPV01002457.1:0-41599 GCA_013389885.1 Geococcyx californianus | reverse complement strand
TATGTCACCACTGACACTGCAGAAGACACAGGGAAATTCCCAGATCAGATTCAGCAGCAGACAGGAGCTGAATTCAGTAACCAGATTCATGAATGTGCAGACTGGAATCAGACCGGATGGACAGAGGAGTCCTTCACTGGACACAGGCCATTGAAGAAGAGAACTTAACCCTCATGATCTCTCAGCTTTATTCTGGGTATGACATATAAGGATTGGAATATCCTGTTGGTCACTTTGGGGTAACCCGTCTTGTCTGCTCCTCTCTGCAGGTGTGACTCTTTTTCACACTGACTCACAGCATTCCACCAATTTTGGCCTACGCCTATTCCTACGGCCTGTAGGAATAAGTATAAATGATGGTCTCACTGCACACCATTCATCCTATTTCTTGGCAGTATCTATAAATATTAAGTGTTATCCAGATGCAGACACTGTCTGAAAAACATTTTCTTAATGTTCAGAAAATGGAGTCAAGGTTTAGCTGAAAAGTTACGTAATTGATTCTGCTTTACCTCCAAACAGGACAAATTGGTTTGTGTGTTCCTTCCTGTTAAGAGACAAAGAACAAAGACACACATAGTGGGGATGGCTGGGTAGAAGAAATGCTTTCAACCCTCCTTTATCCCTCATTTATTGAACACCATGTACATACTGATTTTGACTGTCACCATTCCTTCTACTCGATTTCCTTTGCTCAAATTCATAAGTAATTCCACAGAGAATTATTACCAGTGCCTCTCTTTCTTCAAATCGAGGGCATTACCTTGCTCATACACCTCAGTTCAAGCCTGCTCCAGCTAATCCTAGACTATCAAACAAATACATAAGCCGATATCAGCTAACCCTGTGCTCAAAGGCAAGAAGTGGGGAGATTCCTCTAAGCCAAGTCACATCAGAACTGCATTATTTAGTGTAGGTATCCGCATTTTTCTTCTAACAATGTGGATGCCAAAAAAGAATCTTATTTGAGCATACCAGTTGCTATATAAAACTATGAAGAAAGGCAACCCCTAGCAGAAATACACAGACTTCCAAAACATCGCTCAAGGCAGGTCTTAAAGGTAGTGATGCTATATCTCTCCATCAGTGAATCCTTTCCCTAGGACCAAAATCCAGACTCCATACAAAATTCCAAAGCAAACTGTTCCTACTTCTCTTGGCAGCTAATTTCTATAGGAACAACCTTAGGTTCCCTATCATCACTCAGCATATTTATTACTGGTCTTATAAATCAGACATCTAGAGGTAACTATTAACTCAAAAATCTCAAGAAGTTGCCAACAAATACAAATTCAAAGATCAAATACTCAATGGGAGAAAATCCCCCTATAAGCACTCTGTTTCTTGATGGATACCATCCCTCTTTTGTTTTCTTTTAAAGAACCCAGTCATTTAGCAAACAGCAAAATACAAGACACACACAGGCTACGGACATTTCAAGAAGAGATTAGCTATCTTGATACCCCGTAGGAACTGTTACCATGCCTCTCATGCACAATCACACAGCAAAGCGTGTGCTCTTTAGACTACAGTGATTTCTAGGTATGGGGACCACCCAAAAACTTAAATTATGAAGACAGTCACTGAAGTTCTGGAGACAGCATTGCTGAGTTCCTCTTCAGGACTCAAGGAGATAACTCAAGGTAGTCTCTAGGAAAATCTAGTCCAATCTTCACATGAAAATTCTGTTAGCTTGTAGTATAATCAGTGTCTTAGAAATTGTGTGCAAATTCACTAATCACTAAATTCATAGTTAGTGGAAGTGTTACGAAACTCTGTCTTCACCGTGTAAGCTGAAAAACAACAAAAAGATGATTTACAAGCTGGACAGACAGTACATCAGCGCATGTAAAGTAAATAAGAGAAATCTTTGGGTTTGTGTATATTTTTGTGTAGGATTTTCCTCCTACAGGGTGGGATGCTTCTGATTCTATCTGCCTATGTGAATAAAGTCCTTTTATCTTTATGTGCCAAGAATCTTAAACAGTAATAACTATCATTCTTCAAGCTCAGGGACAGCATGGTGCCAATTGACTATTGGTTTATATTGTCAGTTCTATGTTTCCAGCATAGTGTTTTATACAGTCCTTTAAACTACCTGGGACACAGATCAATCTGATCACAGTGACACATACTGTGGTCACCAATAAAGCAAACACAAAGAAACAAATGAATAAAAAATGTTATCATTGTGTAGCGACTATATTCATACAATGATAACACCTTAAATAAACTTTCCATATGGAGTATTTTGTGTATGATTCAAGAGCATTTATGTGTGCCAGTCTTATAAATGAAGACAAAAAAAATAGTTTGGAACACATAGATATTCACCGTGCTCAAACTTGATTAAAATGCATCCCATAATTAATGATTTTAAAAGAAAAAGAGATAGATTTTATCCAATGTATTATTAAAGCATAATAGGGTCCCCTAGGTCCCAATTAGGGAACTGATTAAAAAGATGTTAGAGTTTTAAAAGCTGTAGGTAGGGAGTTCTGCTCTCAGCTGCCTTGAATTAGCATATTGATGGCACCACCGCTCTAGCTGGAAGAAAAGGCAGAGACCCAGTACACAATCTTCCAGGCCAGTACAACACTTTCTGAGCACTCCTGCCTCAGTGCGAGGGAAGAATTATTTACACAGCCAGGTCTGACCAGCAACAACAAAAAAAGGTACAGCACAGAAATGTACTGGGCAAAGCATTGGCTGGCAGGAAAAAAGATATCATGATTGGAGCAACAGGAAAAAGAACAAATGCTAAAACAAAACAAAATCCGGGAGGTGTCTGGCTTGAGCGTGGCAGGATGTTTGTCTATAGCTTTGATCCACAACAGAGCTATGGCCTCAGTTTTGGCATATGGTGAGGTTCTGGCACAGACCCAGAAAGTTGTATTACAATGGCCCTTGACACCTGGGTAAACTTCTGTCCTCTTGAAAATTTCGGACAAGTGCTCACAGTAATTTCAAATTGGAAACTACAAGAAGGTGGATTTAATTGGATATTACACTAATTTTCTGTTCAGAGCTCTTAAACATTAATGCTTGTATAATGTTCAACCCCTCTCTCATCCTGGAACTAAGTTACCAGATCACTCAGGCACTGAACGTGGTACGTCTTAGTCAGCACTGTGGACCCTGTCAGTGGGTCCACACCTGCCCAGCCTGCCCTTCTGCCTGTCCTTTCCCAATCTAACGTAGTGTCTTTCAACCAGACGTAAAGGGGAAACTTGTGAGGCGTTTTTGTAGCAGCTGTTAAGGAAATTGCTTAAATAAGGTGCTCAGAAGACATGGTATGATGTTTAGTCTTGTTGGCTTAAGGGAAAGCCTTGCCAGGAACAGTTCTGACTGGCTGTGAAAAGAGCACAGAATTGATAAACTGGTGAAACTTATGGAAACTTGCACACTGATGACTATTAAATGAGAAGAAGATGAAAGTGACTCATTTTGGTGGAAGTGGGATATTTTTATGTAAAGAATATCACTTCTTCAGGCAGGCCATTTAGCAGGAGGCATTAGAGGGTTTGCGCATCATCAAGGATTACTCTGGTGGATAAGGCTTACTCATTCACACAACTGTGCCAAGATCTCTGATGACAGAGGTGAGGGGAAAATAATTGATTTTTATGGCTTTTTTAGTATCTCACTCCATTGCTAATAAAAACTATAGCACTGAAGATCTACATTGGCATTTTCTTTATCCTGAATAACAATGCAGTCTTTAGGCACATGTTGGAAGCCCACTGCAGAAACATATGCCCAAACGCAGACAGAATCTTCCTTGTTTTTCAGTTCAAGGACTCCATGGTTTCTGTAGCTTCTCATATTATAACAAAAAAAAAAATATAAAAATTCAAACTAAGCTAAGAAAGTTATGGTTGTAGCTCCTATCGCACCTGTAACTCAACTCCCCTCAACACAAACAATACATTGTAATTTTGAATTTGCAGCTAAACGTATGCCTTGACCGCACTCTACGTACAGTACATTACAGTGGTTTTGACCAGTCAGCTTGTTCTAGTCTGATAGGCGTTAATTTTACATATGCTGTTTATCAAACTTTGTTAGTCTCCTGGCCTCATTCTGGTCTTCATCACAGCCTCTGTCAAAGGTTCTGGACTGGAACAGTGTATGGAACCTGTATGGAACGGTGCAAGAGAATGGTTGTGGGAGATAGGACACAAACTCAGGAAAGAAGATAGAGTAACAGTCACTCAGCTCTGAATACAGTGAGCTCACATTGGGCAGCCACTACTGATGTTTTGGTGCAGCGTGGGCATAGGAAGAGTAGTCCTTCATACATCTCTGCCTCATTGATCTCAATACTCAGTGAAGGTTTTTGAAGCTTCTTCTCTGAAACCCCTATAGTTCCTCCCCTGAGGAACTAACCAACAATACAGCAAAGTCAGTACTTCTTATCTACCCTTTTTTTGAGAAATGTTCTTCCCATTTGCTAGAGAAGGGTATGTCTGTGGCTAGAAATTATATTGTGAGTTGGTGAAACACTTTGCTAAGCCTTTGCAACTACTAAATACAGCAGTGCACATAGGCAAAGCTGTTTTCTAGAGAATGAAGCTTACAAATCCCCAAGTTTGTAGATGCATATCCAAGAGTGTTCAGAGACTACCTGAAGCCTACTGCACATCAGCTTTTCTTTGGAAATGCCAAAAAAGCTAAAAAAGTCAAGTGATGCCACCAACTTAAATATAGACTCTGAAAGGCTCTGTGTATGTGAGCTCCCTTTTGTACACATGGAAGAAATGTGTGTAAAAGTTCTGTCCTCCAAGAGCATCCAAAGACTTCATGTCTTGTATCTTTGAGTATAAGGTCAAAAAAAAAAAATAGAGGCAATGTTGCCTGCTTTGCTGCAGAAGTCAAAAGTAACACAAGACCCTTCATAAAGCAGTGAATAGTCAGGAGAAGTCCTTGTGAAGAAAAATGGTCCTTTGTGGAAATCCCTGAAATGTTGCTAACTTCTGAAATTGGATATATATTCTGATGAAGATATATGGAAACAAAATAGTCATCCTGGTCAGACAAAAGGTTAGTCTAATTCAATATTGTGTCTCTGGGGATACTATAAATGCATAGGGAAAGGTATAAAACTAGAGCAAGCACATAGCAATATTTTCCTAAATACTGTCACTCCAGATATTTGTGGGTTTAAAACTATGCCTTTAAAATATGCAATCCCTCCCTTAAGAGGAACTCAGGTCATGAAAGGAGAATGAAAAGAAAGCAGTTGTTAAGAGTGAATGCACATATTGCCACCGCAACATCAGTTGAGCTCTTGAATCTACACACAGGAGAGCTGATGTTTTGAAACATAAGGAGAGAATGTGCTTTCTCCTGCTAACGCTCATGGGTCTTGACTACTTTCCTTAAACCTATGAAATCACCTAAATTCATAAACTATTTCTTTTAGATTAGCCACTAGAGTGAGGTAATAAATTTATTCTCTAATGCCCTGTATTCACCTATAGCTTCTTATTTTGACTAAAATGCATTCACGTATTAAATGTTATCTTTGTTGCATTGAAAACTAAGATTATCGTAACTTCTTAAAATCTCCACTGTCGCTGAGCTAGTAAAAAAAAAAATATTTCAGAAAATCATATTACAATCATTTTGCATTTATGATGCGAATTGAGTAGTCATCTCAAAAAAATTTAGTGAAAATATATGTATTTGGGGAATGGCAAAACAAAATGATGATTTGACAGTCTGCTGTCAGTTCTCTTGATGTTCATAAGTTTCAAGGATTCAGTTAGTGTAACAGGGTTTCTATGAAGCTTATTATATGGAAAGCAGAGAAATATATACAGTTCTGTAATTAAATAAGCACACAGATCAATGTCCATTTATTTTAGCAATATTGTGTAATATACAAAAAGGAAAATAAATATAGGTCAATGGGTAAAGAAGAAATCAGAGAGATTACTCAATCAGCTCTTTACAGTTGCTTGAAAATAGTTCTAGAAAAAAATTCTAGATATGAAAAGCTGACATTTTCCTACATTACATTACTCAGATTTATATTTCATTTGTCCTAAATGGAGTGGAATATCTGGAGTGCAGTGTGGCAAATCTAGCAGTAGCTGGGTTATCAGAGAATTAGGAATCCAGTTAGTGATGCTTCTAGATCACAGAACATGTGGTTTGTGTAAATTTTACCTACTCTGACTCTACTTTTCTAGCAGCAAACAGAGTTAGTACCAAGTGATATTATTACTTATTTTTTATCCTAAAGCTGATAGTGCTTCTAAAATCACTTGAGATGACGTACAGAAATCCACGGCCGCTGTAGCTTTGTGCCAAAGCATTGCTGCAGTACTGACTGAAAGGCAGAATGCCTGTTAAACTCCCGTGCTAATCCACCCGGCACCCAGCAAATGGGCCTACAGACCTAACAGAAAGAAAAATTTCTCTGTGTGTCCTCCTGTTGCTTTATTCAAGGTAAAATACTTGAGACTTTTGGAAGCTGAAGAACTACATTAACAGACAGAATTTTCCCAGGCTTATTTCTATACAGCATTACGGAGAGCTCTGTGAGGCCTTATGAAACACACTGATGAGTGCTGGCAAGGGCTATATAGAAAGGGGACACAGAGGAAGAATATGTAAAAGCTTTGGTTATCTACCTTGTGCAAAGTAGAGTAAGGCCACTAAAGCCTTCTCTTGAATATGGCATATGTGTACTGATTTACTACTGCAGTTCATTTTCTTTGCATAAGCAGTGTAGATTTCGCAAGACTACCCTGGGGAGGAGCAAAGAACTGTGGGCACAGATCTGTATTTTAACCAAGTTAAGAAACAGTCCAGTCCTACGTTACCAAGGCCAAGGCCAGGGAATTAGGGTCAGGCAATTAACAAGACTCAGCTAGACAGCCCTGGTGTCCTTCTCTCACAGCAGACGTGCCCTCAGTATGTGGAAACATGGAAAACAAAAGACAGAGAATCAACATCTCTCTGTCCTGTATGTTTCTCCCTTACAACCTGTCTTTTGCGAGAGATGTGATACATCATTTCATAAATTGCTAGAAAACTACAAAATCTTAACACTAGGGAGCTGGAACTACATTCTGGTTCTGTGTTTTCATTTGATACAATGGATCCGTTAGTGCACTACACTTGACAATACCCTATTTAGTTTCTCAGGCCTATGTTTCAAGCTGTTCTAACTTCATTTATGCCAACCAGTTCTGTTGCCCTCTGTAGTCTCTGAGCCAAATAACTTAATATGGGAAGAATCTGGTCCCTGCCCAGATGCAATGAATTGGCTGCTACTATCAAGTTATTCAAAATTTTGCAATGGCAGCACTGCTCCTAGCAGCTTGTTTTATTAGTTCCCAATTTATATTAATTCCATATGCTGCAGTGTATTAATATCTCTCTTCCCTCTTGCCTTTAGAAATAAAAAATGTGATTTATCAGCAGCCTCTTTATACTTCCAGCATATAATTGCACATGGGTTAATTGTTAAAGTTCTGAGGGAGCTACACTAAGGGATCAGTTCTTTTATTGCTGTAGTAATGAGCTTCTAATGGTTGGCTGGCTAGACCTCCTGGTCTTCCCAGAGAGGAAAGCTTTAGCCATCCCCTTTCTGTCTGCTCATTAATCATTGGTCTCCCATAACAGTATATCAAGGATAACAGAACTGCACTACTGAAAATAGGAAGCAAAAAAAGAAGGCTCGTTGCATCTCATTATCTCCACTAATACAAATATAATAACAGTGCAGATAGTTTCCTCACATAGTTTGAAAAGAAGCACTGGATGGCTCATGGCCATGGTAAAGACACATCAAGCTTGACTTCTCTAGGTCACTGATTCACATCGTGGCCAGAATAATAGTGACCTACAGTCATTACCCACTGATGGCTTGTTAAAAACCTGAGACTCGAGGAGCAGCCTGGCATCGCTGACAGTTGTAACTTCCATAGTTGGTCACTGGAGAGCAATAGCAGGTTTCTTTTTAGGCCAGAGAAGAAACCTGACAATTCAACTGCATTCACAAACCTCAGAAAAAACTAAATGAAAATTGGTTCTTAAAGGAATGTTTTATGTGTGAAGAAAAATATCAAGAAAAGAGGGGAGGAGCTGAAACTGGTCTGTTCAGGTAATGGAACTTAATGTCCACCTCCTGTGTTAGTTACGATACAATACGGCTGGACTTGTTGTCCCATGTGACCTGTCCAGTCCTACATTACCAAACTGGTGATCGGAGAGATTGTCTACAGAGAACTATTCGGCATTTCACTTAAGTATTACTACTAAAACTTAGGGTTACCTGAGATGTTCTACCACAGCTATTGTGCCTCCTGCTCTTATGCTTGGTGCCGACTCCTCTCCAGGCTGATCTCCGGCCCTAAGTCAGCTGAGGACTTATCTTCTCTCCCTGTTATAAATCAATGACTCACGGAGAAAACAGACTCCAGTGTAAGGCATATGACTCAAGTACCTTGCCATGTTTGGTGAAAATATCTTCTACAAGACCATCAGTCTTTTTTCCTGTAGTTTTTATATCTCAGACCTCATTTTCATGACAGTACCTTTTCTGAGTTCCTACCAGCACAACAGCATAAGAAGCTTCGCATACTGCCAAGTGATAGATTTCTGGAGTTAGTAAAATGGAAAGTGATCAAGTGAGTTACTTTCCTCAAACCTCTGAGAAGGACAGGAAACAAAGCAGATGGACACACATTACTGACAAACCAACAACCACACTACATAGTTGCATACTGTGTCTCTGCTCCAGCCAGGATGTTACCTATCAATTAAATGAGCCTGCTTCCTCACTGAGCCATCAACTACAAGGTTGGAACTCTGTGACTGAGCTCCTTTTCAGGCAACGTATTTATTTTCCATTCTAAGGAACCTACACACCATCTTGCAGGCAACAGCAGCACTGGGTTTACTGCACATAAAGTAAAAGATACCATTGCATCTTGTGTCACATATCATTTCTACCAAAGTGCAAAGATTCGGATGATAATAATTGGTGAGCGCACAGTGTTTGAGGACCTGTTGTTGAGGGAAGGAAGCAGCAATAAGCAGAAGTAGCATCTTATTTCCTTGTGGTTACCTCATGAATTAACATGCAACCTGCATAGCTGTCCTTCAAGAAGGAGGACTCAAAAAAGATTTTTACAGCCTACTTTTTGAGAATGAATTCTCATCACTGAAAGCAAAGACTGTTCTAAATACTGCTGAATAGGAAAGAATCCGAAAAACCTGAGTGATTACAGAAATCAAATAGTTTCTTATTAGAAGAGCTATATTTAGAGAAGCCAAAACTACAGTTAAATTTGTAGGCTTATGACTTCTTGGAGCCACCTCCACACAATTTCCTTTGCACCTGACACGCTTCCTCCATCCTTCTCTCCACAACACAAATTCTCAATAATCAGCCAAGTAACTAACACAGCAGAAGGCAGATCGCACTCGTAACAGCTTTTTTATATCTTGTATATCCCTCACTGCCCATGGAGTCTTAGACAGCTATTCTCATCCCAGTCACTGGTATTCTTCCTCAGAGTAGGGATGCAAACATATCCTCCACTTGAAGCCACAGAAGAAACATAAAGACAAGGTGTCATCAGGACTGCAGTCCAGTCTGCTTGGCTTCAGTGGCTCTATTTTACATGTAAAAGTACATGTGCAACCCCTAATATCCCAAGAAGATACAGGAACTTTTGATTTGTCTCTCCATGAAACAAAGAGAGCAGAGGACAGTTCTGAAATTATGCACTTTTTGTTTCTGTATCCAGAATTTAAATTCCTTTGGTAATGGACAAAACATTTACCTCTCATTTGGGGCATACACAGAAAAGGATACAGAAAATAGAATAGAAAAATGGGGTATTTCATTTCATTTTCATTCACTTACCTGGGAGCAACAGTAGGCAAACATTTCTTCCAGTGCTTCTGCTTTGAACACTAGACTACTGCTCTTTACCTATTGCAGCAATCTACTGATTTTCCTGACAAATGGCCACAGTGCCTACCCTAGACTCTGCACTCAAGAATATTTGTTTAAATAAGATTGTAAGACTTTGACATGGTGGTAGACAAGATTGGAAAACATTTTTTTGCTTTAATTCTTCAATATCCTATAATTCAAATTAGAAGAACCAGTAAAATGCAAAGTTTTTCTTTTTATAATTTGAATTATCAGTAGTGAGAAAAGTCTTTTTACAAGAGCAAATCAATTTAATATTGTAAGGTAAATACAGACAGAAACATCCAAAAGATTACTTCATAAAAAGATTTTTCTGTTCTTATTTTTATGCTTTCCTAATCTGCATAGAGTTTAGTTCTTGATTTCTCATCTTCTGTGGCAGGACAGGCAGAGAATCCACCACCATTCACCACCCTCGGTAATGGGATATATACTGTTAATGAAGCATGCTGATAACGAGCCATATTTTGGAAACAGACACAAAGATAACCTAGTCAGGATCATCCATGACCCAATTCTGTAATGTATTCTGCCCTTGTTCTTTGGTCCAGTGGAAAATGCATATAAAATGCAAACTACACCAGACAAGAACCAATGTACATTTTGCACTATTATTGCTGGCAGCAGTATAACAGAGAATTGTGTTTGCATATTCTAATTTGGTGGCATTTTATGGCTAGTTTGCCTAAATTTAAGGAACTACAGAAAAGGCAGCAGCCAATAGAAGCCTTGTCACCTAGAGGGCAATCTGGTTTTGGCTGTCAGCCATACAAATGCATAGGAACTGCTAAAACATCTCTTTAAGACGTCTGGGCGATAACCCATTAAGGAACAGTGCTATGCCTGAAACGGCAAGAAGAGCGATGCAAGACCCTGCCAGCCCTGAGCTATGGAGAGCAGAGCCAGTCTAAAGGCAATAAAGTGCACTGTCAGCGGAAGCTGGAAGTTGAATAAACAAGTCCAGTTTCATCAGACTTTGCTTCTTAAATCTGTTATTTATTGTCTAGCAAAGTGGAAGTCATCTGGATTAACAAGCTTTCTGAATCAGGCCACAGGAACAGCTGGACACCAAGTATAAAATGCTGCAGTTTAGAAAGCAACTTGTAAGCCCTTATTGGATCTAGCAAATTAAAGAATTGCATTCACCTTCACAGCACTTACTACCTATCAATTTAGGCCAACCATCTCTGCAACCCCAATAACAAATAGGTAGAGGTGTATTTTAAAACAATTAGCAATTAATACAGTTGGCATGCAGTGGAAGCACCAGAAAAAATAGTGTCATCAATCAGCTTTCAATATCCACTCCAACATCGAATAGAAATTGAATCTCCATATTACAAAGTAGCTCAGGAACAGAACTAGTATTGCTATTAACTGAGATAAAACCTAATCTACAGGATTTCAACTCTCATTTCAAATTGACTTTATTAAATGCATCTTCCATTAAGCCAGTTTCATTATTTAAACAACATTATGCAATAAAAATACCTCAAGATTAAACTTTACCATTTAAGTGATTTAGCTGTAAGTCACAAGGACAATAGTCTCACATCTCTTCCAGGCACAGATTAAAATACTGTTGCACTATTTGGCATGATTTGCACTCTCTACTTGAACATAGTCTGATCCTCATGTAATTTGGGACACATTTCAAACTAGGATTAAGCATTCTTCCATGGAAGATGCTCTGTGTTAGCATTGACTCTTCTTTCATGTATAGGCACAACTCTATTGAAGCTGCACCCACCGAAAAGGAGAACCTGGCACAAGAAGTACAGACCTGTCGTCATCTCGACCTCATGTAACAGGAGATACAGGTCAGAAAGAAGACATACAGACAATATTAGGCTGATTGGCCAAGAAATTTTGCACACAGAAGCACTGTTCACTCTGTTTTCAAATACAAGAACAAGAAGAAATCAAAAGAAAATAGTGGGCTGCAAGTACAAAAGAAACAGCAGGAGATGTCTCCTCGCTGTTCACTGTTGAAATGACTGTCACAGGACATGGCAGCGCTATTTGTCTACAAGGAATCAGAAGGCAATTGAGGTAAAACCCAAAATAAAAATCCATCATGATTTAATAAGTACAAAGATAGTATCTCCAGTTGATGAAGTTCTTGAGACAGATATCATTTGATGCTGGAACAATGCACCGGGGAGATTTTACTACAGGCTTAACCCAGTTCTTATAATCATCCCTGGGCATCCACAGCTTGCCAGTACAGGCATTTATGTCCTTATCCAAGTACCTAAGGGACAGACACTGTATAAAAACTTGGGTAAACAGGATGAAAAAAACCTCATAACCACAGAAATCATTCCTGGATGGGGATAAGGCAAATTACCAGAGAATCCAGGCCTTTTGGGATTGTGCACGTATAGTTACGCTAAGTCATATTCTCTCTAAATCTTAAGAGCCTCTTAATTTTCAGGCACATCAGATTATATATTTATATATACTAGTAAATTAATTTTAAAACATTCACTGTTCTACAAAGGAGGAACAGAAATTTTGTTACTGGCAATGAAAGAAAGTATTGTTGAAGCGTAATATTTCTTTGTCCAGGACAAGATTAAATGGACATGCAGCTTTCTTGCATTCAAAATCCCTCATCTTTCATCTGTGTAGTCCAGTGCCAAGATAATGTCATTACTGAAAACAAAGCAATGAAGATGCTTAAAGGACTTATTCGAGAATTTTTCTGTTTCTTTTTTCCAATGGTGGAGAAACAAATCTGTCCAAATTTAAAAATCAGGTCACAGGTCAATAGGCAAATGAGTTTTCATACTCAGTTACCTCTTGTGTCAAGGTTTCAAAAAGGTGATGCGTTACAAAATATTTTGAAACAGTGCATTGGATTTGTGTATGTCCTCCTTCAGGCATCTTCTAATCCTAGGTGAATAGTATTCTGGTGGGAAAATCTACCAAAATATGATGTAAGCAGTTATAAAGGAAGGGGAAAACAAACAAAGAAACAAACAAAAAAAAACCCAACAACAAAAAATACAAACCAACAAAACCAAAAAAAACAGTGAATGAGAAGCAGGTAGACATTTTTCTTCCCTTGGTATTTAGAAAGTACTTATTAATCTTTAACACTCCCACATTTTGGTTTGAGATATCCACACTCCCAACTGAGCCAGAAACTTTCCCGAATGTGGTTCTGAATGTTTTCTTAGGTGCCATTAAGCCAAACTCTATGAGAAATATGAATACAGGTCAATAACATCCACACAGTGAGCCGGCATCCCCTCAAGGATCACATGCTAGGGACGACACCTTCCCACAATATTCTATGTGGTGCTGTCCACAGCTGCAACATAATCATCTTTCCCGAAATTGTAACCACATGCCTGAGTCTCATTTACCAGCAGCTCCCAGGCAGGGTTGGCCAGCTGTATTTTGTCAGTGGGTTCTCAGAGTGTGGAGGAAAACCCACGGTGCTGCAGAAGCTGAGAACACAGGCACCATGTCAAGGGAGCATAAGTGGAAAAAATAATGGGTTGACCTAAAGGATCTAATACTGAATCATGAGATCTAATATGTCTGGGCACTAATGCCACAGGACTGCATCTCTCCTGGCAATGATGTGCAAAACTGACACAATGCCAACCACAGAGTCACTGTATTGGCTTCTTACCTCACAGGAAGTGTATGGATTTAGCAGAAAGTAAGAAGCAGACATATTCACGTTGCTAGAAGATGATAATAAACAGGCTAGGATAACAGAGGTACATATATTGAAATGGGATTTTACTACTAGTCTCCCTGTTTAGCTGGAGGGAATAAAATATGCAAACGAACAACGGGACCTTAAGACATTACTAATGTCCTTTCTGTGAGTAGAATATTTAATTGCATGCATGCTCCTCTGAACGTTTAGTCTTTACAAAGAGGAATGCATGCAATTTTGGTGTGAGTAGGTGGGGACTAAGAGCTTCAGACAGACTTTATTTTTAATCTTAGCTGTTTGCAGCCACTCTCCAGCCTTGAATGCACGATTTCTGCTTGCTTCAGTGCTCTTTGCATTAGGAAAAAAAAACATGCACAAAGAAAGATAATTGTAAAGGGGAAGGTCATTTGCAAAGCCAGAGTGGTTCTCTGAAAAGAGAAGAAACAACCTTGTGACTGCCTGTAAAAGGAGCAGGGGTCAGGATGAACATTGCATGGAAGCCATCAAACCACTTACACTAATATTTTGCTTTAATTCTCTTCTATCTATTTCTAAATTATTGAAATAAAATCAAATTTTAACAGCTAGGGTAGGTCTGCTAGAATATCACAATATGTAGTGAGCCTAGAGGCAGGAGAGGGGAACCAGCAGTAGCTGATTTGCATTTTGTGGGGTTTTTTAATCAAAAAGGAGAAAAATAGCCATGTATATAAATTGTTCACTCAATACTAAGGGCCTTGTATCCTTTTCCTATCATCAGATATGACACTCCAGACTACACTGAATAAGACTCTTGGTTCCTATCCCCATTTTTACTCACCAACAAAGCGTGAGACAAAACTGTGTTTACTGCAACCTGCCATATTAAATTTATTCCATGTATCAGCCACATCACCACCTCATCTGGCAAAGACATCCACTATCACTTACAGATTGATGCTTTTATAGGTATATAATTTGTAGGTGTTTATCTTCAGCATTGAGTCCAGGATTTGGGAGGTTAGGCCACCACTGATCACTGACGGAACTTCTGGTTCTCTCCTGCTCCTGGGCTTTATTCATATTTCTACCCTCTTCCAGTAGGACACAGATAGACAGACGAAGGACCGCACTGCACTTGGATTCTTTGGGAACTAAGATGGAAATTAAAGCAGTGGATTCAAGAAAGCAGTAAAGTTCACTGCAAAAGCACTGAACTCTGAAACATCTTGAAAAAATGCCATATTAATGGTGACAAAGAAATTATAGAGTTCACAGTCCTCTCTACCGAGAGAAAGGGGTCGGTTTTCATTTCTGCAGCCTACTGTTTCAGGCCTCTGCAGAATCAAACAGGACTGAAATGATTCAATCAACTTCATTCAGCTGTAAATGTATAATTAATGAGTAATAGAAATATAACTTCATTAAGAAAATCTGATACTAAAAATCATGGATGTGTGACAGAAAGTAAATTCTGTAGCTAGAGAACACAGGGCCATTAAGATAAATTAATCTACTCTTTAAGCAGCCCTGTGACAGGTCCTACTTTTTCCGATGGGAAACTGGACCACAAAGTGCTTAAAGAACAAAGTTCCACCTTTTTCCTTATGAGGCATTTACTTTTCTCTTTAAAACTTTCGGTCCTGTTTTGCCCTCTCTAATAGAAGGGCCCATGCCCTAACCCTTCAGGGCAGCACATGCCAGGCTTAGGTCTGCTTCCAGTCACAAACTCTTTTAAAGATAAACAGATAGAGCTTAGCAGGTCAGCAGAGCAGGCTGGTGAGGAGTAGAAGGCACTGTTATCCATGTCAAAGAGCAACTTAAAACCATTCTTGGCTTAGTTAGGCAGAAAAATTCCGTATTGGGGAAAAAGAGTGCAGGACAGGGGTTACCAGTGCCACCATGAGGTGGCATTCATTCTGAATTCATTCATTACTAAGGCATAGACATACTAAGCAAATGCAGCTTATCTTACTTGCAAATACTGAATCTATGACAAAAATATAGGGAGGATACAGAGAAACACAGTATCTGGGAACAGTTTGTAAAGGCAGTTTTCACAAGAAATACAAAGTATGTCTGTATCTTTTTGAACATGATACATATTTTCCCTTTATACTTTATTCAGCAGAAAAATCACAGCCATTTTAGCTGAACAACTGGACTTAAGGTCTGGACTCTAGAAGAGCTGCTTAGCAAGTACTGTCATTACTCTATTTTCAAACCAGTACTAATAGTTAACTCATAATGAGTGTTTACATAAGAAAAACATTTTCATTTTCATAAGAAAACACAGAAATAATCAAATTTAAGATAACTTCTGCACCTACTCCAGCATTAGGCTCCTGTGCAACATCAACAACACACATCAAGTGCTTGAAAAAATGTTTGCCTGTGACCTGCAGCAAGGACACAGATAAATAGCAGATTTCAGAGTTCAGCTAGAGGTGGCATCACCTCCTATGCTTGCTTTGCCAGCACACTTCATCAAAGGCCTTCAAGAAGAAAGCACCCACTCATAATCTTGTACAGGAACTGTCTTTTTTTAGCCAAAGATCTAACAGCACTTGGTAAACCTAAAGGGTTTGACCATTGCAGAAAATTGGCAACGCACTGACTGAGAAGGACTTTCAGGAGCGAAGTGAGACTATAGCTTGTGTGCCTCCCCGTGAACACCACGCATGACACCACTGCATGGGCTAATTCTGGTAGAGGCACAGACCTACATTCTGTGTGGCACTTCTGGCACTGGACACAAAGATAGACAGATGGACAGACATAGAGAAGGGAAACTGAGCCACTGAGTCAAGCTAAAGTGAAGCCAGGACCGGAGAATTTTATTTAACTATTACACATCCACTTACTTTCATACCTCCATGAATGCAGCCCCAAGCCCAAAGTTCACGGCTGGATCCAAGCCATTTAGTGTTGCTTCAACACATAAAATTAGCACAGAGCAGCCTATTACCACAGTGCTGCCTGATAATGAACTACTTAATGGTTCAATTAACAACTTTTAACAATTTCTCTTCTAATTTCCTCTTTTCACTGGTGTTTATTTACTTTATTCTCCTCCTTCCTCCTCTTGTCAGGCAAATATAACTAGGTGAGTTCTAATTAGTTGAGGATATTGCTTTGCAAAAACTTTGCTAATGACTTGCTTTTGCCTATAAACCCTAGGGAGTCAGCTTCACATGTGTCAACAGCTTCCTCTGAAGCCTCATCATTTTGTATGTGAACTTTGATCCATACTAGAACATTAATGACTAACTCATATAGCTTAATGGATCAAAAGAAGGCAATTCAGAACTAGCTGAAGAGATTTGTTCATTTCTTTATGAATCTGCTTATGTATTTGTCAAGAACATGCCACAAAAAATTATGACATGAAAATCTTTCCAGTGAATTCTGACTTTAAATGAGCCTTTCTCACCTACCCATCTTTTAAACACCTCTGGGAATGGAGACTCAACCACCTCCCTGGACAGTCTGTTCCAGTGCCTGACCAGTGAAGAAAGTTTTCCTAAAGTCTAGTCTAAACCCCTCCTGGCACAACTTGTGGCCATTTTCTCTCGTCCTATCGCTTGTCACTTGTGAGANCACTGCTGGCTCATGTTCAGCCACTGTCAATCAACACCCGCAGGTCCTTCTCTGCCAGACAGCTCTCCAGCCACTCTTCCCCAAGCCTGTAACGCTGCATGGGGTTGTTGTGACCCAAATGGAGGGCTCTGCACTTGGCCCTGTTGAACCTCATCCCGTTGGTCTCAGCCCATTGATCCAGCCTGTCCAGATCCCTCTGCAGAACCTCCTTTGCTTCAAGCAGATCCACACTTGCACCCAGCTTGGTGTCATCTGCAAACTTGCTGAGGATGCACCCGATGCCTCTGTCCAGATCGTTTATAAAGACATTGAACAGGACTGGACCGAGCACTGAACCCTGGGGAACACCGCTCGTGACAGGTTTCCAACGGTGTTTAACTCCATTTACCACAACGCTTTCTTTGGGCCCAGCCATCCAGCCAGTTTTTAACCCAGCAGAGGGTGTGCCTGTCCATGCCGATGGCAGCCAGTTTCTCCTGCAGAATACTGTGAGAAAAGATGTCAAAGTCTTTACTGAAGTCCAGGCACACCACATCCACAGCCTTTCCCTCATCCATTGAATGGGTAACCTTCTCCTAGAAGGAGATTAGATTGGTCTGGCAGGACCTGCCTTTGCTGAACCCGTGTTGGCTGGGCCTCATCACCTGTCTGTCCTGTGTGTACTGAATGATAGCACTCAAGATGATCTGCTCCATGACCGTCCCCAGTACCAAGGTGAGACTGACAGGCCTGCAGTTACCTAGATCCTCCCTCTGACCCTTCTTGTAAATGGGCATAACATTTGCCAGTCTCCAGTCCAGTCAAATATGACCAGAACAGCAAATTCTCTCAGCTATGCCACATAAAACATCTCTCTGAAGCAGAGAATAGAGGTATCCCCAAATCTAGGTGCTCCTACCTAGGAAATAGACTTTTAAGATGTGTAGTTGTCCCACTATCCCTTAATCAGCTCTGAAACTCTGCTGGATCCTCCCAACTTTTTCAGTTGGGAGCATGCAGGGTGATAATGCTTCTCTTTCAATACTGTTGGTGCCATCTGAGTTTGCTTAACACAGGGAGAATACAACTTTACCCTTGCTCTCCCAGTGTCAATAATTCCCCTCGGGTCAAACCCAGTGCTTTCTCCTCATCTGTCACAGCACTTTATCTCAATGACTAGACCTGTTCTCTAGCATTTGACTGAACCTCTTCTTGATTTAACACCTCATTTAAGGTCCACTTCAGCCACACAGCAAGAATTCAGCCTACACCATCTCCAGTCCCTGAGTTTCAGGTGCCCTTGCTATTTATTTATTTTTAGTTAGTTAGTTGAAGAAACATGATAAAACTCACTCTACTAGTTCCTTTGTCGTTTGTATCATTGGTATGGTACTGTGGATCGGAAGGTTTGACCTGACTTGGATTAAATCCTCGAGCTGCATTTGTCCCATCATCTCCTCTTCATTCATGACTCAACTCATGACTCCTAAGATGTATTTTGCTATAATTGTCCCAAATGATGTTACTTTGTAGGTTTCATCAGAACAAGATGAGTTTTTGCAACAGGGGAGAGAGTGTTTTTCATAGAATCATAGAATCAATAGGTTGGAAGAGACCTTTGAGATCACGAAGTCCAATGGGGCACAGGCTGGACAACAGCTTTGTCAGTCAGGGCAACAGCTTTGCCTGGGAAAGTTTCTCTGAATTTATATGGAACAGACTCGACCAAAAGTATCAAAGAAACTAAAACACTGGAAAAAAGTTCTGCTCATCAGAAGCAAATAATCTGTACTTTACAGAATAATTATGGATCATACAGCATCCACACTCAGTGTGGTGATGTTGATGGAAGATGGCAGGACTAACAAAGCATATACAACTACAGAAAGCTGCCAGAACACAGATGAAAATCTTTACATGAGATAACCAAAACAGAACCAAACCATTTGTATTTTCAGACAGGTTGCGGTTTTCTCTTGGGTCAAAGTCAGAAGAGGGATTACTATCCTGGGTGCATAGCACCAGAAAACCATTAAGAAAGCTGCTGCTGCAGACAAAAGATAAGGCAAAGGCTCTCATAAGCTTTCAGTAATTCAAGAGTTACATGAAGTGCCCTTGCTGCCCTTGGTCTCCAGATTCTGCATTGATTTCACCTCCAAGACTATATGAAACCTGGGTCAAAAAGGACCAAATAAACAGCTTTCAGCTTATTTTTGAATAAAGGATAGCAAGCAGGAAACCTGGTTCAATGTTCTCTTTCCAGGGTATAATTTTTTTCCTACTGTATCAGTAATCCTCATATTTTTCACAATATAACACAGTTTCCCCCCAATAACCTTACACAACACAAGAATCTAAACCTGCTTTTCCTTCTTTGTAAGGGACTGCGGTCTCACCAGTAACCAATATAAAGATGCTGTCCCGATGACAGGGAGTGCAAGCTCAAAATCTGAAATGTGGTTCTTACCAGCATTTATGTTTTTATAAACTGTATTGATAGCACCAGACTGAGAGAAAAGGAACAGTGCTCTTTATAAAAACGCTTGCCATAGTTTCATTGTGTCAGACAGCAACTGAAAGTCAGCTGAGCTTTGGGGAAGGCCCAAATGGGAACTCTTAGAGATACAATATACACTACTGACATTTAAAAAGACAAACAACAAGTACAGAGCATAGGGAGATAATTTAATAAAATAAGAGTTTGACAGTGAGTGTTTCTTTGTACTGGAGGGCTTCTTTCTGTTTTTAAAGAGCACCATTCACATTCCTCATTTTCAGGCTTGGTTACATCCCTGATGGATAATTATCCAGATACTACCCTTATTAAAAAATACTAGACTGTTTCACAGTAATAGTCCCAATCACTGCAACAATACAATGCTTGGTATTATATTTGTCTTCAATATTAAAGACTACACTATAACACTGCGATCTACCTGGAATAAAGGTAACCCATACCTTGTCCAGCCTAAGAACTTTACTTTCTGTACCCAAACACTGCAGTTTCCCACTTGAGTCCTTCTTGCTCTAAGAGATTCAACGGAAGTAGAAGTATGGGGGTTTTATTCTTCACTTGTCATCTAAAGGACAGCTGAGGCCTCTTTAAAAATCTGAGCATAAGAATGAATACCACACCCATCAAAACTTGCCTTTCACTTTCTAAGGTGTCCTTGATGTTCTATGAAGGACTAAATAGCCAAGGTCAAATCTCTGCTAGAAACCCATACACTAAAACTGTTTTCCTGAATTTAAAGAGCACTACATTAGACTACACTAAAAGCTTTAGAAGTGGCACTATGCAAAAACATGCCAACATATAATCCTTAAAAAAGCTTTTTCAAATCATTCTCTGAGATGCTTTGTCCAATCATTAGCTTCAGAGAAATCTGAAGAGGAAATACAAAGAAAGAATAAGAGACTTAAGATTTTCCAGTTCTAAAGTTGTTTCTAAGCTACACTTTCATGCCAACGGTGCTATTATGAGGTTATTTCTCATGAAGATCACTTCCTATTATCTTCAATACACTTCAGCTCGGTTATCAGCAACTGCTTAGTCAAGACATGGATGCAGAGGAGGTGTTAGTAGTCATCATCTGTCTGCACTGGGATGTGAGCACACATGATTTCCAGGTGGAGAGATTGATTCTGATGTTGGTCTAATATTGCATTGGGTCCACATAGATATATGATGCACCAAAGATGAAGATGCCATGTTGCTAATTCATCTATCATCACAATAGATATATAACTTTACATCATTTAGATCTCTACTTCATTTTCAAAAAAAAGAGGATAGAAGAAAGCTATAACTTAACTAATATACTGTTTATTTTAATGCAGAAGCATCTACAATTATATAAATGTTAAGTAACCATAGCTGATTAACTCTGTTAAGGTTAATTGCAGATGAATGTAATATAAAGATTCGTTTGAAGTTAATTATATGTTCTTTTAATAATCAGCATTTTCATTTTGCATAAAGCAGCTGGTAGGAAAATGCTTTTATGACTATTAAGTCCCATTTGAGGTCTAAGAGATACCAGGGAGATTTCTCTATGAAATGCATGCAACTGTTTTCCCTCTCTGCTTCAGACAGGGGAATAGAGTCTTATAATCACAAAATGTTCTGCAGTTTTTTCTGGAATTCAGACCACTTTTGGTAGTTCAAACTGGTACCTCAAAAATTGAGTAATGTACCCAAAATCAGTCTGGAAAATTCTTGACTGCAGGAGGCTTGTATCACAATGGGGTAACAATCATTTCTGTCCTGGATATTTCAATCAAAGGTACAATCAATCCTTCCACTTTTAAAAGGGATTATGTAAATAATGAGAAAGTGAATATTCTAGTCGCACAGAAAGAAATGCTTTCAATAAGACTAGCAGTTCACTCAAGATTTGCGTACTGATACTGAGACATTCTGAGCATTTTGCTGCAGACTACAGTCTCATTATTTTTCCCAAGTCCAAATCATTGTCAAAAGCACCTGGATTCCCCGAGAGGTATGGCCTTGTAGCCTCAATACAAGAGCAGACACAAAAGTTCAAAACTATCCTCATTTCATATTTTTCCACCACGTTGCTTTAGGGAAGTAGTTTCAATTACCTGCCTCAGGTTTCTAGCAGTGATAAAAACTTGCCTTTAATGTTTTTGAGGTGATATTTTGTAGTGTTCGTATATTCCTTTTAAAATATCTGAAGGTACTATTCTAAAAGCACTGAACAATGCCAAAGTGATATTTATGTAAGTTAGATCTTTCTACATTTTTTTACTTATGCTTCTAAAATCATAATTGTGATAGGCATTCATAAGACTTAACAAAAAATCTGATTAGAAACTATAGCCAAATTCTGCTGTGGAAAGCCAGGCTCTTACCTCCCAGTAATCTAGCAAACACTGTGTGAAAAACTACAAAAAACCGTGTGTAAGAAACAGAAAAGAAAAGGGATGCTGACAGCACTGTTTGTAAATTACAACCAAGGAGTTCTAAAAGAACTGGGACTAGAAGTGAAAAGTCCCTCTTCATCCTACAAGCTATAAAAAACTAGCTGAGTTATTCACCCACTTTATTTTGAATTGACTGAGAATTAAGTCTCCATTCAATACAAACCTGAACACCTTGCTGCCAGTAGAGTACAGAAATGTGCTCCTTCTGATTCACATGGGGGTAAGATACGAGGTGTGTTGTGTTCTGGCTGTTGTTGGATAACTGGACCTTGTTGCTGTATCTGTGCTAAATAAGAGAAATTACGCATCTGAGACAGGGTACTATTCCTATGAGAGAGAGCATTTCCACTACTGAACATAATGGTGTTCTATGCTGAAGAGAAATAAATATACATTAGCAAAGCTCAATAGAAGGATTGCCAAAAACAATTGTCAAAACTTCATCTAAAATTTTTTCCTTCACTGCATTTCTTCAGCCAGTTTAGCAACTTTTGTGCATTGTTTAATTCTAACAAGCTACCAGTTCAATATATAGTTGACTGTTCAATGCTGAACAACTATATTAACAAAGGCATTGTTGATTTTTAAGGTTAAATTCAAAAGACAATAGCAAAACTACCTGGATTACTGTGAGTAGGAGCTCAATTAATGCATTTCCACACCTCTAACAGAACAGTAGATTTCCTTTTTAATGACCCCTTCTACATTGGAGAAATGTTTATTTCAATAATTCTTTAATATGTATTACTTTCACAGTTTCCAGAGGACTGGAGATGAAGCAGACCACTGGCAATAGTTTTCTAAGGTCTATATTCTGTATATCTTGAACCATAAATAAAGCTATACTAACTTAACCACACTACATGGATTCTAAGTTTTCTTCATGACAGCATGGTATTATCTTGCAAGAAATATTATCATGGACTTTTTAAAATCCATACAAAATATAGACTTATTTTGGACATAGTCACATTTTTCTGATACATGAAGGATTAAAAATACTTGGCTCACAATACGCTATTTTTCAATTTTTTTTCACCCTACTCTTTCCTTTCTGTTAGCAATAAGCCTCTAATATGAACTACAGAGCTATACTGGTAGAAGAGCTTGATGGCCGATGCTGTAACTCTGATATTCTGGATTGACTCCCTATGTCAATTTTAGGCATGTGATTCTTCCTTCAATACTTCTAGCAGAAACTGCCAAATGAACAAAGTTATTGCACAGGGCCTTTAGGCAATTTGTTCTGACTTCAATAATTACACGGAAGCACTGTGATTACCAGCCACTTGGTTGTTATCACATTGTTTTCTCTTCAGAGTGTAATCTTTGCAGTTCATGCAGCTATCTTGTATTTCTTTACTTTCTTTACACAACATACCTTTCAAGTTATCATCCTTCATTGTGCCAGTGGGAACAGATATACTCATATGCTGTATCCCTTTTATCTTCAGTGAATTTCAAAGGCAAAGGATAACATGGTATCACACATCATAAAGCCATTTTTCACTAAATGCCTCGTTATCTTTCCACCAGTGCAAAACAGTTCAGACCCAAGACATCCCTTGTCTGGCCACCTAACCATGTGCAAGACTGAAATGGTCACGAGGAACAACTTTTATTTATTCCTCAACACTTTGAAAGACTTCCTTTATGTTCAAACCATTCCCAAGCTGAACTCCCAGTTCTCCCCACAAGTAATACCAGCATCATGTCACATCAATTTATTTACAACACTGTTTTACTCTATGGACAACCCCAGCATCAATGTCCGGTGCCTCCCACGTGTCACAAGTCTTATGTCATATTAAGGAATAGAGCTGGTGAGTAAGCAGACACAAACCCAAGATAAACATTCTCTAAACTCTCCCAGTAAATTCATGCCTACAGTACTTACTGTCAAATATACAGGACAAAGCAACAAGACGACTCAGCTACCTGCCATGAGTAACTTTCAGAGAACGTGAGAGTACTCAGGAGGATTTGGTTTGACAAAGACAAACATTTATTCACATCAAGAAAAACAACTTCTAATACCATCTTATCTACAATAAAGTATCATCAAGGTGATCTCTCGGAAAAGTTAGTCAGACAGCTGTAATTTTTTCACTTTATTGTGAAAGCCACATATTCTCTTTGCAGAATAATATTTCATCTTCAAATCTGTCTCCTTTTCACTTACCAGTTTTGAAATTATTCAGTATTTCTGATTCATCTTCTCTCCAGCCCAGTCCCCCAGCCCAGTCAACTGGATAGCTTCTGCTGTCAATGCTTCTGAGCATTCTTTTGCTAGATGACTATCCTATTTAGTCATTTTAGTTGAGGCATAAAAGTAAGGAGAACACTTTCTTAAATGGATTTGAAATCCTAACCCCTTAACTGAGACCCCTGAGTCATTCAGGCTTAGAAAATAAGGTTTTTGGTTTGGTTCTTCGAGCAAAGGCAGAATCAGAGAATTGTACTTAGAGGAGCTGTAGAAAAAAATCACTGAATAACATTACATAGTCCTCTGTCTTTTTCCTCTCTGAGCTCTGCATCTCAGATCTGTAAGTCTGTAGGAACATGTTTAAATTATGGAAACTACCAAGGGAATCTAGCAGAGATCTAGCTGGGATCAGGTTGCAGCCACCAGGTTGGGAAATAAGCCTGTATCAACACTGCACAAAACTAAGGTCAGGAACTGAGAATTTAAGGTGGATACAAAGTTGAAAGGCAAGGTAACTCCATTGACAAAAGTCAGGAACAAAAGGACTCAAATATGGCAACAAAGGCTGTTTTGCAGGAAATTCAGGATTACTGTTCAGGAGTCTAGTCCCTAAAAAGAAGGGACAGAGTAAGAGCAGAGAATACAAAATCCAAATGGCTGCTCAAGCAAAGGAGCAAGGGTCAGAATCAGGAATCAGAGATTCATATGTGCCAAAAATAAGCAGTCCAAAGCAACTCAAGGGTTAAATCTCGGACCTGTTTGGATGTAGTAGATCATCCAGCAGTTTTACAGAACAGTTCTCAACTGGTTGGGCATGTGAGTCTCTGCTGTCCAAGCTGGAGCCTAGATTGTGACAGAAGAGTTTGGTCATCAAGCTGAAATCTAACTGACTAATAACAACCTTTAAATAAATCATAACGCTTTCAGAACTGCTCATCAAACACTGGTTCTTGTGACTTCATTTTTACTGAAGCATATTCTGAAAAATTCCTTCTCCTTCCAGCTTTTACAGAGTCAGGATGTAGACCAAAGCACTGAAAGCTGAAAAATGAATTGCTGTAGGTTATAAAATTCAGTAAGCCGTAACCAATGTTTGAGACCTCTCTGTAAGTAGCATATAAGTTGTTCATTTCACAGTCTCCAAAAAATGCAACTGACAATCTATTAACAAATAAAATTTACTTATAGCCTTAAAATTTTGGTGTATGACAGCGTGGATTCAGTAATTACAGGGAACCAAAAGCCAAATTAAAATTTGCAGGAATTTCCAGGCTTTGAGTACAGGAGATTTTTGGATGCTGCAACTGCCCTAGGTGTTTTGCATAGAGTATAAATTGCTGGGAAGAACAATGTCTGACAGGGTAGGAGGAGAGGCAGTTCTGCTCTCTGTATCTCAGTTAACCACTTGTTCTGACCAGAAACTTCTGAGAGGTAGTACTGTCACAGTGTGTAAGCTGGCTGCCCTCCGTGGCCTGACTCTTTGTAGAAGCATAAACATATCCATCAGGACTGTTGCCACGACTGCCTCAATAAAATTATTCCACATAGAGTATCTTGTTCTCTTGGAAACAAATGCTGCAAGCATCAACTACATGTAGGTGTGGTTATATCTATGCAGATAGTAATCATAGAGCAAACTAGATAGATGAAGAATCAGAAATCAGGACCTTCAACACAGATATTTAATGCATAGATAAATGCCTGGTGGAGTAATTATCTGTGGATAATCTTTGTTATTTTGATGCAATAATATAAGGCTGTATTTTAGGCTCAAGCCACAAGTACAGGATAACCTCAGAATTATTTAGCCAGCTTTTGGTCCAAAGGAGAAAAAGACAGGGATCCATAATTTATTTGGTAGTTCATTATTACAGCACAGGGGACAGAAAGCAACCTCTGTGTCTTAGAATGACAAAGGAAAACTCTGAGATGCACTAAGGAGACTACAATACCCTTCGAAGACACATCTGACTTTGAGTAAAATAATTCTTTTCAGCAGTGTTTTAAAATTGTATCCCAGCTTCAATCATCAAGAGCATCTTGATGTAACAGGAATACAGTTCAGAGGAACTCAAGCGACAAAGTGCTAAAGAATGTTTTACATAAGAGAGTCACAGCATGAGGAGACTTGCTAAAAACTCTGCTGGCAGGACTCAAGAAAGAGCTGAGCAACTTTAATAAGAAGAACGGGGTAAATGAAAGCAAAATGAAAAAAAAGACAGAAGAAAAGAAAGGGCAATGTAATAGAAATCTTGTCTGACTACAAAGGCTGAAGAGATGAAAGGCAAAAGGAACTTCATGTGTTTTCTACCTTCTTGTTTTTGGGCTCAGATGCACTGGCTCATCTCTACAAATGTCAGCGAGTCAGAAAGCAAATCAAAAGAAACAGCTCTGATCTGGAGAGCATGCTTTTGAAAAGGAATACATCTACCGGGAGTGTAATGTGGCACATCAGGCCACCTGGATAATGAGGGGCAGCAGATGAGAAGGAGGACGAATTAGTTCAGCTCCTAAATGAGAAGGCTGATGGCAGAGATGCTTCTGTTTTGCTGGGGCTTTCATTAGGAGTCATTTGTGTGGCAGCACTCCAGGCCTCAGCTTTTGTCCTCTCTTTGCTGTACGGAACAAGTGGTGTTGGACATACAATTTCAAGGAGATAATCTCTGCCTTGGGGCCACGGATGACCAAGCTCTCTTCTCAGACTGTTTCCAGAAAGCCTGCAAAACACTGAGCTGAAGTCCATTTTTGTCTACAATTTCCTAGAGCTTCAGAGCACATTGTGAAGTTAAAAGAAATTGCCTCTAAGTGTCATGACTTGTGAACTGCATCTGAAAGTTTTGATTTACCTTTTAAGATTGTTAATTGGTTCAAGAATTTCTTGTGATAACCAAAGATTTTTGTTCTAAAATTGGAAGAAGTGAGTTATATTCTTACATAAATGAAATAACAAATGTATTTTTTTCTGGTGAGGTTAAAAAAAAGGGGGGGAAATGAGTACCTAAATTGACAGAAATTTAAAAAAAACTTTTGAGATTTTGTCAAAAACCTTTAGACAGCAAGTTTCCAATGCGAGTTCCGAAGAAATGTGTGTAAGTGTAATCATTTTGCACTTGGATAGACTATTCAGCAAAGGGCTCAATAGAACAAGTTGAAAATGACATAAAAAGGAATAGTCAGGATCTCTTTCATTTATATTTTAGCAACACATCTTGGAGTCTTTACCGTTACTGTGAAATAAAAATAGGATGGATATAGAAGCAAGAACAACTTCTCAACAAGTGACAGATATAGAATTAATCCTATAACACTATTGCTGTTGTTTTTTCTCACTGAATTGTGTGGTTTTCTTCCACAAATGTTCATACAAAAACATGTACTATGAAAAGTGAATTTGATCATGTGCTGCTGCTATTCAGAAAGGAAACTTTACTTTTACTCATGTGAACATTCAGATTATTCAAAGTGCTAAAGGAGTTGAATAGTATCATCTGACTTAATATATTAAATATATTAAACTAAAACAGCTAAATAACAAAAGCAGAACAATATTAAAACTTTTTGATCACAAATACATTTGGTGAATTAATTTAGAAACTGGACATGCTGTATTTGTCATTAAAACAAGTTCTCTGCTGGCTAGTCATCACTTACAAACACCATGACATTAGAACAAGAAAGAGGATGGATATAGTCAGGGAACGGTTAAGCACCAGCATTACATTTTGACCTGTGCTTGGACTAGCACTTCTGTTTTATTTTCTCTAGCAAATTAGGTTCTTTTCTCATTAGATTTTGTATTATTCTGTTACCCAGTTTCACTCAGAGCTACAAATGGAAATATTGGGGGAAAAAAAAATACTTGAAAACAAAGCCATGAATGAGGCTATTTCTGTTCTGTTTCAAAGCCAGCTAGGGATCACAAAAAGCTCAAAGGAAAGTCTGTTCTAATGAGATTTCTCCTCCAAAGATTTTTGGATATGCTTGGATACACATTTGAACCCTTCAGGGTTTATCTGATCAGAAATGAATTTCTGGGCAATCCTCTTATGCTCGTGGGTCCAAGTCATGACCTGGAAAGTCTTGTTGTGTTAGAAGTGGTAAAGCAATAAAACTAATAGCTTTATCAGAATTAAAAGGTTGAAACTGGATCAGGTGAAACACAAGACAAATAATTGGAGTCTAGTAATTTTTTTAATCATATCTCAAATGCATTTCCACAAAAGCAATAGATACATATTTCAAGTTATAAATGAAGGTGTGATCTCTCTTTATCTAGACACGTCAATGCTGACTTTCATTTGAGGATGCAAAATTGAGATGGCAATAGAATGACAGGGAGAGCCTAATCTGAGTGGCCCAGGGCAGAGTAAAATGATGGAAATACACAGTTTTGCAGAAAGATAAAGGATTTGCTGGCTGACAGCTTTTAAGAACGGCTGCTTTCTGGGCACTAGGGAATAGTACATTTTGCTGTTGCTTAAGTATGTTGCCATGTTTGTTATTTAAATCTCTATCCAAGACTGTAAACATCTGTGAATTAAATAGTCCACAAATATAGTGCCTGTACCCATTTTTTCCCCTCTCAGAAGAGGAATAAGCTACAACATCAGTGTGAACTGCTAACCGAACTCCTTGCAATATAATAGCAACATGAGACTTACACACAGCTCAAAACTCTGCCCTCATTCTGACATAAAAGCTCCAGCTGGAAAGAACTGTGGGAAACTGTGGGAAATGATTACAGGCGCTGATTTGGGGAGCTAATGTAGGCTGAGACGGAAAAAAGTTTGAAGGAAATTGTACACACAACTTAGGTTTTACAGGGTTACCAACACTCAGTCACAAGTTTGTCCAATGAATAAGGGCTGCTAATAGCAAGGCAGATTTCTCAATCACCTTTTTTCTTTTCTGTTCTAAGTAACAGTAGGGAATAACAGCAGCAGAGAAACACACAGCATCCCTAGACCATAGGCTGATCCGCAGTTCCCATGGAGACAAGTAGGGTTACTTAGTCATTTAGAGAGAAGGGTCCTTTCTCCTGTTATATTTTCTTTAGAATTTTAGTCACTATATTGTACTGTCAGTCTTCTTATTTTTTTAAAAGGTAGCACAGTTCAAACCATTGCAATTCTGATCTTTACAATTCCCAATACAGATGAAGTGGTTTTAAGACTTAATTCCTTCACTGCTCTCTCATTGAACTGAATGGAGAGAAACAATTAAAGGCAGAATTTGCTTTATTTCTTGCAAAGCCCAAGGGGTTTCTGCAAAGAAATGTAGGGTTATGTCAAGCATAAAAAATGGAACAGCTAGTACAGTTTGTCTCTCTGTACTTGCAACACTCTTGCTATGTACACATACTCCCTTTGCTCTCTTTAACAACCCTTTCCATTGTTATCAGCTTTACCTTCTGAGCAGCAGCTTGTATACAGGGACTGGTAGTATTTTTGTAGACTTTTTTGGCCAAAGATTGCCATATGTTACTTCAAAGACACAGTTTTTTGGGGTTTTTTTTTATTTTTTTCCCCCTGTACATTACTTGCCAGAAGTTTTTGAAGGTCTAGAGAATAAGCCAAGATTGGATTTTAGCTGGTTCTTAGCACTGATCTCTTATTTTCATTAATTAGAAGTAGGAACAAAAACTCCGAAAGAAAAATAATCCAGACATACAATTTGGGTTTTTACATTAATTACCATGGCTGTCAATAAGCTTCAGAACAAGAATTACTCACTGAAATGAGCCATGAAGGAATTAGAAAAAAAATATCTACTTCAGAAACTTAAAGGGTAAGAGATTCTCTAAACGGTGTATTCATTTTAACTGACTACGGCAAGAAGAAAGGCTTGGCAAGGGATCAGTTGAAGGTCTAGGTCCTCAATTAGCTCAATGCATTTTTGCACAGAGATGAGCAAGAGCCAGAAGGATGCCAGATGGGAGTAGCAGCCAGGTAGGTGATACAATTAGTGTACGACAATACAAGATGTAGAACCAAGTCAGAGACAAACAGCTGGTGTATTTATCACAAAGAACAAAGGCAACAACTGGAAGGAAGAATTGCAAGTCCTGCTGTAGGACATGACACTGGATGATTGTAAACATTACGGAAAACGTAAAAGCAGAGTAAACATGGCAGGACCTTGCACTGAATATGATGGAAAAGTAGGATGGAAAAATAATGAAATAGGGAATTAGGATGGAAAAATAGGATGGAGAAATAGGTTTGGAAAAGATGAAGATGGCTTCAAAGCAACAGAAATTGATACGGATAAACAAATTCAGTTCCTGTCAAATCAGAGGCAGATACATGCAAGTCAGGGAGCAAAAACATGGCAGTTTTATTTAATAGAGGAAGGGGAACTGATATTGACAACTGCAAAGCCTGATCTCAATCAGGAAAAACATAAAGGAATTAATACCAATGATTATGATCTTATTTGTTAGGGTAACTGATTTTCTAGGGAAATTAAGTAAAATGTAATTCAGAAGACTTAAAGGAAAGCAATCAACATGGTTTCAGATGAAAAATTACTATTTAAAATGAAGCAGAGGTGTTGTAGGTCTGAGGAGAGAATTGCTGCTGATTACAGTTGTACAGGAGTCTAACACAATACTTAGTTAACAAGACATAAAGAGGAGATGCCAACAATATTTTCTGGTGACAAAGCAATGGAGAAGCATTGTCAACATAAATTAAGGCTTTTTACATTTTTTTTAAATAGGAAGACCTTGCTTCTGTTAAGTTCCAAAAGCATTGAAAGAAGTGTTTCACAGCACAGGGCTGTGCTGCTAGGCTCTGTACCAGAACTACAATTCTGTTATTAAATAGGAAATCATCACTTGGAAACAAATTTTAAAAAAACGCAACAATCTGGAATTATTAGCTCATCACTGTAAATATCAAGAAATGTGACTCTATGATAAACTCAATTCCAGGATAGATAAAAGGTAAAGTATTTCCAGTGAAATAGAATGGTATTGTACAATCACATTGTACAAGGCAATAGCAGAATGATGTGATTCTATTCATTCTTGTTCAAGAAAAAATAATTTAAATTGGAACAAGGAGTGCTCCTGAAGGGAAAGAAGCAGTTATTTTAAGAAATGGCAACTGTTTGTCCAAGCAAAGTGCAAGGTGGTGGAGGGTATGCTTGTTCTCTGTAAATGTAGAAAAGAGGAAAATTAATTATTTAAGACAAAAAAAAAAAAAAAGAAAGAAACCTAACAAAAATATGTACAAACCAGCAACAAATACAGAAATTCTAACCAAATTCTAACCTTTAAGGCAGAGAGATCCTTGAACAATCAGATAGTGGTAGGAGTACTAGAAGAATTACCTAGGTTTACAATGTGGCTAATACATGACAAATGTTTTGTTATAGTACTTCAAAGGTCAAGCACCTGGTCTTTGCCCCTGTTTGGGTGTGCTACACCTCTCCCTCATTGCTCCCTGCTAACCTCTCCACAGCTTGCCAGTTTGCACACTGTCAACCAGGTAGGTGCTCTCACATCTAGCCCGGGCCTGATAGCTGCTGCTCATCTGGTCCTGTGATTAGGATCCTCTCATCACGCAAACATTTTTGTCAGTGCCTCCTTAACTAACTAAATATATTCTAAATTCTAAAATATATTCTTACATAACTAAAACTAAATATAACTAAAATATATTCTTAAATACATAAAAATACGAACATTTAATAACTAACTGTTGCATAGAAATCAATTTGAAAAGGGAAAAGGTAGTTACTCATACACTAGAAATTTAGTATTTCTCTTACTAAAAAATACTCCTGAGTGCAAGTAGGGAAAAGGAGTAAACTGGAATCAATGTCACATTTATTCTATGTCTCTATCAAACACCAAAGAATCTTGAAATTTGAATTCTTAGTAGAACACGAATTCACCCATTCTCAAAGAGCAGGCTCTGACTTATAACTGAAAGGGTATTTCTGCAGCTGAGGGTCGATGTCATGCAGCTGAGCAGTCTGGATCCCTCCCACTAAAAGACTTAGTGCTACACATTGCTTGTAGTGCAGTGAAATTGAGGCTGATGATCATCTGCTAACTCCAGTGACATGGTGACAGTGCTCTTGAAATTTTTATTATCTGTTTTCTAGCAAATTTAACTGGACTGACTTACCTGCCTTAGTAGTCAGAGAAGTCCCTCTCATAGTCATTATAAACAGTTGCTCTGAACAGTTTCCCATTATTTCTAGTGAAAGAAAACCACTGAGTCTGGATTATTATAAATTCTTTTTTGTTAAAGTAGCTCTGCATGACTCATTGTCTGCTGTAGCTCTCCAAGCAGCTCTATAAAATACCTCCTTGGAAGTAAGGTTCCTTGGTACTGGGAGAATGTGACCTGCAGAGCTCTGTACCACATATCCTTGCTGCCAAGTAGGCATGGGATAAGTAAGCTTAGCCAACAGTGTGGGAGCATTTTCTCTCTTCACTAAGTGTTATAAGCACACACATTAGCAGTGAGGTCTATAGGAACCCAGTGTGTTTAGGAGATGATGCAATCTGTGGGGAAGAAATGGAGACTACAGACCCCAAGAGAAAAACAAATTGATTAAACACAGAAAGCACAAAAGCCCCATGAATAGTACAAGTATCTCAAAGAGATTCCTGAGTCAGGCTTAGTTTCTCTCAGTTGCTCCCATATGTAGAACTGGACACTGACTTGTGTGTGTATGCTGCTCTTCCACTGGATTGTGTACTGACTCAGAGAGGTGAGATGATGTCAACACAATTTTTCTAGAAACTGTGTTCCAGTCTTTGATCCCTCATATCCTAGCCAGATATACTGGCAGTGTCACCTCTTCATTTCCTCCCCATTAATTGTTGGACTCAATGATCTGAGAGGTCTTTTCCAAGCAGATGATTCTATGATTAAATGTGGTGATCTCATTTACAATAACAGATCAAATTTAAAGGCTACATGCATTAAGTTATACTGAGTCTCATCCAGAAGTGATCGAAGAGCACTATGTGTCAACGTTTTCTCTGATGAGGATGTGACATCAGAAAGAATTCCCTGCTGTTTCAGAGTCAAAAGTTCCACAAAGCAGAAAAAAATCTTCATTTTTTTTCCTAAACCATAATATAGATACACACTTTGTCTTCACTTTTTTTAATGAGGTAAGAGATTCCCTGAAATTATTTCAAGAACATCATTGTCTTGCTGGAAATCCAAATCCTGAAAAGTACAGTTCCAAAAAAGGAAGTATTCCCCTCAAAAGAATAACAATATATTTAAAATCATCTATGTTCTGGTAAAATTGGCTGAAAATTTGTTCTGTACCTTGCATTTTTACTGTCTTTTTACTTTACGATGTATCTATAGATATTTGCTGCTTTTCTTAAAGCTTCAACTTCTAGAGGCCTCAAATCCATAAAGCTTTCTGAAGGATAAAAAATAGAGAGTATCATTTTATGTGATGCATTTCCATGAGGACTCATGATATTAACAAATTTCGTTTGCTGTAGCAAATCAGGATTCACATTTTGGGATTGGAACATCTGCCGAGAATTTCAGGATCTGGGCATCTCTTTCATTATCTTTCCTCAGAAGTGGATCTCCTTCCACTCACTGACATAACGCTGCTTCCACATTTCCTCTGTGCTATCACAGTCAAACTGCTACACAGAAAGGTGTGAGGTGCCTCTGTTTCACGGTGCTCTGAGTATTGTCATTCTCAGGGCATGTTTTTTCAACACAAGCCAGCCTTCTCTGTCTGTTAGCAAGGAGAAAAATAGGGATGTATAAACATACAAGGTAAGTACGGGCGGAATGCAGAAATTCTTTGAAGAAACATATTCAGAGAGGATTTCAGGCCATCATGGTGCACAAATACCAATGTTTCCTTCTGCTGCGTTCAATCTGGTGATTCTTAATTAAACTCCTCTGATGAGTCCATATGACTTAGTGCTCAACAGCTACTTAAACAGGTTCTTTCTTATTCCATTTAGGAACCAACGAATAAAGAGCTATCTACTTAATTCAAGTATAAATCTTATCCTTGCTGGGTATCTCTGAACTCTTTACTAGATGGCAACTATGCTAATGATTTAACAGATTGTATGTATTAGGAGTGGATGCAAATTCAACAGCTCTACCATTCAAATTATACACAGGATAACAGATGAGATGCATAAGGACTCTTAGAAGGATCTGATTAGAGAAGATGGAGCAAGACGAGAGAATTCTCCATTTCTGAATGTCGATCACAAAGACACTAGCTGGATAATTACCAGATATCGTGGTGTTCAGGTTAACCAAAAGAGCACAGGGCGAACAGCTACAACAGCTACACTAGATGAAATTCCTTCTGACGGAATACCACCCACAACTTCACTGTACCAAGGGCGGTTTAGAACTATGCGTAGGTGGCAGAACATTGCAAGTCCAAAAACGTGTGAAATTAAGGTCCTGAATCCCTGAAAATTCTTTTAAAACTTAATTTTCCATTGTCGTCTTACCTTCTATGCAATTACACCCAGCATTAGTTGCAGTTGTGACTTAGACTTGAAAGAGCACCCTTGTGTTTTCATTTTCTACACCTACTACTACAGCAAAAAGAACACTTAATAACATCGTTAAATTTTGTAATATTATTAACTAGTTGAAAAATTAATTTAATTAGACAGAAAGTTAATTAAAATAGTCTTTACTAGGAAATAAGCTGTCCTGAGATATTTGGTGCTTCTGTGATGGATATGTTCTACCCTCCCCCTTCAACCAAACCAACAGAAGTTTAGCTCAGGCTTCAGAGAGGGTAAAGGTCCGCCCACAGCCAGGTCAAGAACTGTTCTAAGAAATCCACAAGGAAGAGAGAAAAACAGTGAACACTGACAAGGAACCTCATACATAGCTCTGTTGCATGCAATTTGACTACAAGTCAACCACTTTTATTCCATAAATATGACAGCTCAAGCGGGCCTTCTCTGAATTCTCCCTATTAGGCAGTGTGGCTGCATGGTCATGATCTCTTCTAGCACTGGGATGCCTCTCAAGGGTGCTCTTCAAAGCAACGAGATTTTTTACCGACAACAGATATCTGGTGAGCCAATTTGAATCCTCCCTGGATGGCAGCTGGACTGCACAACCAGGCAATTCTCCTCTTCAACAGAGATTAGTTGTTTGGACTAGATAAGTAGCATTTTAAAGACAATAAATCATTTGGAGTTATAATATTGTGTGATTTAGTATGCTGTTTGCTTAGCTTTCTTAGCATAAGTAGCATGACGCTCTGAAGCACCAGGCCGCATGCTGGGAATTTCCAGTTAAAAACTTCCCCAGCACATCTAACCTGTTTTAGGCAAAATATGGCCTCCGGAATCAAGGGAAACAGGAAAATGTGGAGATTTCAAGGATACTGATCATAAACAGCTGCAACTAAGATAAGATAACAACCTGTCTGAAAGACAGCAAAGGAATCCAATGAGGATCAAGAAGACACCAGACCCAAATATTACTACTACTGGGCCGAATCATCACATGAGGGAACAGGCTCACAGTCTGTAAGGGTATAGTCACCCAAGAATTTCTTTGTTTATACTGGCCCCTCTCTGCAGAATTCACCTCTTTTTGTGGAGCTGTCCATGCTGCTGTATCCTTCTATTAAATAATTCAATTTATAAAAACTGATGCCTGAGACTGCTTAGTAAAACCTCAGATTTGAGCTCCAGAGTGAACTCACACTGAACGTCCAGACAGAAATATAAGTGAACTGGGGATAAGCATTATGAAAATTTGAAATCTTAGCTAAGTGATATAGAGAATCCTTCAGCTATAAGCACATATAATTCTTTAGCTATAAACACACGTAACCTGATTTTCCCTTATGTACGTCCTCCATGCAGTAAGCAATACTGTGACCTTATGGTCAAACTCCATTAAGTTGCACTTTTATTTAAATACATGTTTTATCTAAAATACTCGTTTGAGACAGGTTCATAACTCTGCAATTCCTATCACACACCAATTTTTCCTGATCAAAATCTTTTCCAACATAATTGGAAGGTGAAGAAATATGCAAAAATTATATTAATTGAAAGGCATTTTCAAAGACAGTTTGTGCTAATGAATCCAACAAGAAAAACTATATCCAGCTATAAAACTAAAACAGCATGACACTTCACTCTTTGTTAAGGATGGTAATTAGCAGGAAGGTCAGGTTTAGTGTTAATGAGACAGGATTTGTATTTCATTGAGGCTAAGTTTAACAAGGCAAGTGGTCTAGGCTGGGAAGGAACAGTTGTTATCAACATCCAGAGCAATATGAAGAGGCAGATGCAAAACAATGCACTCAGGAAATATTAATGAAAACACTGTTACCTATGGAAATCTATGGCATGGGGATAAATCTAGGGGGTTTTAAAGCATGTGAATCATTAAGAAGGCCAAATCCTCAAGCTTGTTACCTGAAATCATTTTGGCAATTTTAAAATTTCCAGCCTACAATCTGTTCTCTGCCAGAAGCACATAACTGTGTAAAATAGAGGTGAAATATGGGGAGTCCTTTTTTTCTCTCAATGCAATCAGCAGACTAAAACTTCCACAGCACTCAAGCAATACAAACTGCACAGCACAGTCTGATGATGGACATCACAGACTACTGCTCTTGGCTTGACAATGACTGTTCAGAATCTTCATCTAGGCAACGATTTTATATTTATGAGAACACTACCTTCTATCTACTATCTACATAGTATCTTGGCTCTTCAACAGACTCGAAAAATCCATTGGACAGAAGGGAAATATTAAAATGAGTACTACAAATTATCCACTTTTACCATATTAGTGTTACTTATTTCACCAACAAGATGGGAATGGATTTGAATTTTCTTTCTGGAATGCTGAGAAGGAGGTTGCATACACATTGCTCATCACCTCTGCAAAAGCAACCATGAGGTTTTATCTAGCTTTAAGTATTAATTTGCATAAAATCATAGAATCATAGAATCACTAGGTTGGAAGAGACCTCTGAGATCATCGACTCCAACTATGCCTGTCTCCCCACTAAACGATGTCCCTAAAGAATTCATCCACCCATCTTTTAAACACCTCCAGGGATGGTGACTCCACCACCTCCCTGGGTAGCCTGTTCCAATCCCCGACCACTCTCANATTGCCCTTCTCTGCACACGCTCCAGCCCCTCAATGTCCTTCTTTTAGTGAGGGGCCCAAAACTGAACCCAGCACTCGAGGTGTGGCCTCACCAGTGCTGAGCACAGGGACACAATCACCTCCCTGCTCCTGCTGGCCACGCTGTGTCTGATATGGGCCAAGATGTCACTGGCCCTCTTGGCCACCTGGGCACACTGCTGGCTCATGTTCAGCCAGCTGTCAATCAACACCCCAGAGATTTTCACACTCTGCCACACTCACAGTCCCTATTCTCATTGCATCATGAAGTGTTAAGCCTGACTTTTCTTACTAAGCATTCTTGTTGATGAGTGATGGGATAGGTCAATGGAAAACACAGATGTCCGTTTTAACTCATCCTTTTCTACAAGAACTTCTCTCTGTTCTTGGGCTTGCATATGAGCTAATGCCTTTATGCACGTGGGCACACGCACAGCAGCATGCAGCTGGCATGAGGATCTCCCATGTATGCAAGGACACACTAGCAAAGCAATGCTTAAAACAAGTATGGTTTTTTGGCAGGGATTCTTCTTGCCAAACTTGTCCACTACTTCAGTTTTCAGTTGATCTTTGAATTCTCTTTTCTTGTTTTCCTTGTTCTTTACACCATGAAGCATACATCAGGCTCTCATCCTCATAGACATTGTCCTTATCATCCACTTTAGAATTAACGGGTCTATTAACAGGTAAAATGCAGAAGATGCAGTTTGATTAAACATATCAACAATAGGTCATGGGCAGTATTGGGCCAAGTGATTCTTTATCGGTTTCCCTGTTTTAGTACCTTGATAGTCTTCAGTGAGTGCTGTACCTTGGTAGTTGCTCAGGACTCCTGAATCATTGTCAAATACAAAATATTATTATTAATATCAAATGTGAGATCAAACATAGCCTCCTACTCTCCAAATTCCATCTAGACTGAGATAAAACTTCTCATAGATCTTGAAAAGACCCTATTATCTCTAATCTTCAAGGAAACAAACATAAGTTCCTAGAGCTCTCAGACCAATATTTTTCACTGGCCCAGTAACAACAGATTTTCCTCCAACATTTCCAAGTGGCCAAAATACTCCAGGACCCCTTGTCTGTTCCCCCTTGTGAGGAACAGACAACTTTGAATAAGAAATAATGTCAAAGGTACAGGCCTGTCATAAGTACTGTCAGATACATCTCAGAGTCAGATCTCTGAAAATCCTCCCCATTTTTTTCAATACAAAAAATTGCATGTCATTACATAAAGTAATAACTGAAATCTATAAAACCTGAGAAATTGCTTATGTCCAGCAGTTAACATACAAGATTCTCTATTAATGCAGGTCAATGTGCTAATAAACCATCTGTTAACAGCTGTAATTGAGCAACTGTGAGAAAATATGCTATATTTAATGAATAATGTCAAGAAGACAGAGAGCCCAGAAACCTGCTGGCATTACTATTTATATTTTTGCTATCTGTGATAGAGGATATTTGTAAATGATTGCTACCATTGGCAAATTGTTGTCAAACCTCATTATCCCATGCAACAACAGAGCTGGACTCTGTGATAAGCTAACTAAAAACAGGACCTCAAAGTAAACAGATGTTCTCTTCATAACAACTTGTTGCTCCAGCTTCATATATGACCTTCCCTGTCCATGAAATTCACCAGCTTAAAAGAAGAGCTAGCTTTTACATCCAAACCAGCAATCCCTTTATATTAAGCAAGAGTAGAAACAAGACTTTTGGAACACTATTCTCTCTTTCGTTGAGTTCTGAGGAAGCTAAAACACAGAGTCCAAAATCATAAGGGGAAGAGGGAAAAGATAAGTATTTATGTTGACAAGTTCCCAGTCATTCTGATATCCCCCAAAGATAAAACTTCCTGCCAAGCTTGCCACCAAAAATTAATAAAATGTACTTCAACAGAATTTCATTATTTTTATTCTTCCTTTCCTTCTCACATTTTTCCTGCACTCCTGTTTGCAACTCAGTGCAACAGAATAAGTAGCATTCAGACTTATATTGTTTTCTTATCACTTTTCTTTACCCTTTTTTGACAGTACAGCTTTTTGGAGGTTGAAGTCTTGAAATGCTACTGAGAAAGCAAAAAAGAATAAACAAAAGGAAACCATTCAATTGTTTGTTTCCCCTAGCAAAAGGTCAGAAAAAGAGACAATGGGGAAAAAAATAAAATAATTTTATGACACTAATTCAACATTTCTGACTTTAAAAACTAAATGGAAGACATGGATAGGAGAATGAAGACAAACATTTTAGAAAAGTTTTGCAAATATACTTTAAAGATTCATGTTAACTTTTGATATTACAAGGATAGTGGTATATCTGGACACATTCAAAACCAATGACACAGTATCACAAGGCTGGAAAAGACCTTTGAGATCATCGAGTCCAGCCTCTGGTAGGACTCTGAAACGGTATAACCAGGTAACACTAACACAGTGGCAAATCTAGGTAAAGACATTCAGCTTGAAAGTTTTACAATATTTACATAAGAGCAAATCTGTCCTTTCAGATATTCCCAATGAAGCAAGATTGTTGTAATTCCTATGGTTCCTACAGGAATTAATTTCTCTATGGCACCAAATGAATTATAATTCCATATTTTTACCAAAATTTGATTATAAAAATCAATTTGATCCTCCATTTGCCTTGTAATCATTCTGGAAACTTAATTCACCTTTCACAGGCATTCATTAGATTCCAGGAAAGAATAATGGATTTCTTTAAGAGTATGATTATCAATAAATCTGTAACGGTGTAGAGTGGAAATATGGCTATGAATTCAGACACCTGAAATTAAGTAAAAAACCTACTCAACATAGTTACGCCCTAAAAAATAAACAAAAAGTTTCCCAGTTTAATTCTGAAAAGTGACAGTTTTAAACTAATTAATTTTGGAAACGTTTCCAATAAATCTTAATATTTCCCAAGGAATAATGAATGGCTTGTAATTTAATTTTTATTAAGCTATTACCAAGTCCTGTGCTAATTAAATATAGACATCAACAGCATTTCCTCCAAAGTAAGATCTGAAAATGTAAATAATGTATTAAAATAAGTAAATTCCATTGTGCTACCCTAAAACAAGACAAGCCAAGAACACAGAGAGTAAACTAAGGAATTGAGAACCAGAGGGAAATGCTGTACACCTTTCCCTCTCATGTAGATTTGTTCAGTATTTTATAATGCCTGCTGAATTTCGTGTCTGTTTCACATCAACAAATCTCCTCTTCTTATAAGCGTGAAGGGTTGGCAGATGAGGTGCCTTGTGTGAGGAAAAGGTGTTGTGAAGGAACTTTTCTCCTGCAGCTGAGATGAAATAAAAGATGAAAAGACATAAGAGAGGATCACCAGACAGAAGAGCTGCCCCCAAGGGCTCACAGGAACAAGTATTATAAGACAGAGATTCTGGTGCCACATGCTCCTTTCCTCATGCCCAGACAGACCTTGTTCCAGCTGTGTCGGGAAGCAGTGACAAAACTCCAGCTGACTGTGTGGGAAAGCAAAAGCCTCAGCAATAGCAGAATTTTAGGTGTGTGCATGTCAGGTTTTAGGTGTGTGCATGGGAAAGTTTTAATACATCATTTCATAAACAAACATGGATGGAAAGACTTTTGAATCTTTCTCTCCTTCCCTTGCAATAAATTAATATGTCTTGTTATCTGTATTAGAATGATCTCTAGGGTTCTGAATCAAGGCTGGAGGTCCCCAAAATTAGGTATTCACACAACAAAAGAGAATCTAGAAGATCTTATACTTTGATAATATAGAATAGGAAAAAGCAAGGATGATGATGTTTAGCATCATATTTTCAAGCTCAGTTAATGCCATAAGATTCCAAGCAGCATTACTGGTATTTGCTCACCCACCTCATAACAGATAAATTATCCATGCTAATTTTACAAATGCAAATTGAAGGGCAAAAAGGCTGAAGAAATCATCCAAGCTCACATGACAAGTTGCAGAGGTAGCAGTAAATAAATCCCTTTACAGATTAACCAGTTCTTTAAATTCCCCTCTCTTAAGAACAGTTCAGCTTCCACATTTACTAGGATGTGCCAGCAAGACAAAAACATTGAATCAAAGAACCACAGAATGGT